>SNQJ01S0054699.1:0-44736 GCA_010110895.2 Picea sitchensis
TCTATCTCTGCTTTCACCTTCTTCTTATACATTGAGTTCAATCTGCATGGCCTCTACTTTATTGGCTTAACATCTAGCTTCAAGGGAATCTTCATTTCTCCTAACTCCCCAACAATCCCTTTCATCTCTGAAAAATATCTGGAAAGAGATCATAATACTCGTGTAGTAAGTCTGTTATCTTCTCCACAATCTCGTCATTCCAATTGTTTCCTATGTTCACAAATTTGGGCTTATCTTCTGTACCGATATTGACTTTGTGTTATCTCAATGGATTTGCATATACATTTGATTCAAGGTGTGGTCCTTCTACTACATGTTCCCCTTCAATTTCTGGTATTTGTACATTTATGGGATCTTTTTCCTCCTCTTGGTATTCTTCAACAACATTATAACAATGAAAAACTTCTCCAATTATCGCAAAATATCTATGTGTGCTACATACAGGTACTATTTCTACTGAATCTTTTGTTGAAAAAATATTGTTCTTGATGACCTGCAAAGTTGAGTCAATTATAGGAGCATCATCTTAAAAACTAAAATTTACCTTGAAATTATGTGTTAATTCTTCCTAATTTGCAGTTTCTCTGCACACTTCCAATTCCAAGTACCAATTATTTGGGATTCTGTCAAAGGTGTGTACAAACAAATGTGCCCATTCTTTCCTAGGTACTTTATTCCATGTCGCAATACATTGTGTAACATGTTCCATCGGGAAGCTCAATCTTGTATACTTCTGCATAGTAGCTTCATTCTCTATCACAAACCTAACATGTAATAGTCTTCTACATTGTTGTCAATCTCTTATTCCCTCCTTATTCAAAACCCACCATCTTATCAGGGTCGCTTTCAGCGTGGCATCTAACACTAATAATATCTTCTAATATTATATTTGAAATTCAAATTCTCTTATAAAATAAGGTACATCGGTTATACCGTCATACCTTGGAGGGTCACATACCTTGGTTCCAATCCATCGCAACGCACGGGTAATTTAAGCACATTTCCTTGTAGACACTTCATGCAATCTCTGATGTCAATTCTCTAAAGCTTCTTCTGAATCTGACGCACATGAACTAATATTTCTCTAGATAATCACACCATCGGTTGTAGGGTTCACATATCACTCATTCGCTAGTCATGTTATACAGGTTGTCGAGCCCTTTCCCTTCACTAGTTCTACATATATTCTTCCTTCAGTAGGATCCAATGGCACATTAACCTTCAATTCTTCTACTTCAAATATCATTTGTATCTTCTTCAAGTAAATCATATTTTGGTTTTCGAAGGCCCAATCAATTCCAAGGAGTGTTGGGTAAGGGTTTCTTCCATCTACCATCTCGATCACTTCTAAATCGTCCACACTGCGCACTCCATCAATGCTAACACTTACCCCCGTCAACCTTCCAACTAGAATGATATTATGATAGTTCACTAACCTCAACTGACTGGGAAACCAAATCAATTTTGGTTGGCCCATCATCTCTCAAGTCTGCCTCGGGATGACATTCACATAAGAACCTAAATCTAGAATGATATTTTCCATATCATAGTTTCCTATTTGTGAATTGAGTCGAAACTCCCTATTTGTTCTCTTCTTTCGGTGCACCTGATTAACTTTTATGTGTGTGACATGTATCTCTTTCTCGTGGGTGCAACGATCAATCATTTCATGCAGCATATTAAAAGCAGACTCATCTTTCATTAGCTCTAAAAAACTTTTCAGAAAACTATTCAAAGTTCTTACCTTGTTAACTTGCCTTTTAGAATGGTCGTAGATTGGTGGCATATCATATACTGGTGGTTTGTCATAAAAAGGTGGCGCGGTCAAAGTCAAGGCTATCCATTCTTCTCATATCACTTCTTTGCTTACTTGATTATATGTCTCCTTCTCCTTTCTAGTGTCAACAACGGTTGAGGATTTTTTTCTTTCCTTACCCATTGGGGGATCCTATTTCCTTGATCTTTCACATCAATTTTGGTTCTAGTTCCTCCGTGCAAAATTTTTTCTATATTAAGTTGTCCATTTTCCACCTCTGTTGCTATCATATATACATATGCATTCCTCTTTTATTTCCATTTTGCGATCAATTGTGGACAATCCTCTGTCGCATGGTCTAGTTGTCAACAATACGTACATGTCTTGCAAGGATTTGGGTAGTCTCGCACTAAATGTCTAGGTTGATTACAGTTATAACATATAATAGATTCTCTACCTCTATCGAATCCTCCTCTTCTAAGGCCTCTGAACCCTCCTCTTCCTACTTGATTATAAACTCTTGGAGTATTACACTGTGGCGCTCCTCCTTCGTATTCTTCTCCCTGGAATCTATATGCATTTGCAATGCGCTATCTCATCAAATCAAATTTGTGACAATCCTCTTCATGTCCAACAGACTTGCAAAAGTTACAAAATATATTTCGTGCAGTACTATGGTACTTCTGCATCAACGGGAAATTATGATGGTGGTGACCCATCATCTTACAAATATTGCACCATAACCCTAATGTATTTGGAGCTCTTGTATTCAAATACTGTTGAAAAGTTGGACATTCATTTTTATGGTGTATTTATGTTCTACATTTGGTGCACTAGACCTCCTCATTCTTTTCTTTACCTTTCGCAAGATCCTGCAACTAAATATTCAGCGATACTAACTGCGACTGCACTTGAGCCATCCCCATGTAATTTCATCCTACTGGGGATGCTTCTAATTTTATATCAATTTCTAAGGCTTCTGACTATGACACAATCTTTTGTTGCGTCAAAGGGCGGCGTATATGCGGCAACAATCCTGCAATAAACCATCATCTGTGTTGTTCATCTAGAATTTGGAATGTCAACCAATCCTTCAGTATATTAAATATGTGGCCATATTCCCACATTGATTCATTTACTATCTGGTTGATCTCCTTCAACTATGTAATGCACTACGACTCAGATTTAGGTTTCTGAAACTCTTTCAATAGTGCTTGTCTTACCTCTCCCAATGTGCTAGTCTATCCCATAGGTGTTGTAGTCTGATATTTCATGTACCATAATAATGCGTGATCTCTGAATTTCGTTGCAAACTGTGCAATGTTTCCATCATCATCTTGGGAATTCTTCACGGTCCATATTATCTCACAAATGAACAAACGTTATTCAAGATCCTCTATCCCCGCTCCATGAAAGACATGCATTCTTACAGTAGTATCTACTCATTCCATCATCTTCTTTGTGGTATTATTTCCTGATAACACTAACTGATTCTGACTCGGAGTACTACTCCCACTACTTCGGCTACTTTTTCTACTATCTTTACTTCCTTCACTAAATATAATTGACAAAGCTTCAGATCTTACCCCAGTTCTTGGAAACGCACATGGGGTCGTGGGTTCGACCCAGAGTCTGATCTGAGTGGGATCTTCTTCTACCAGACTGAGCTGGTAAATATTTTCTTCTGCGTGTGGACTTCCTTCGATATGGAGTACCACACCAGTGTCTCTTTCCTTATTCTCACATTGTTTCCCCTCTCTCTCATCCATGGTCCTCTTCTTATTTGATCTGAATCTCTTACCATTGTGAAATACTCCAATCTCTTCGTTCGCCGCACACTCTTCTTTTCTCTACATCCCCAACCCATATGTTCCTCATTCCTTCTTTTCATCCTTCTTTTCGCTCAGACTATCCTCTGGTCAACCCCCTATCCCCTATGTGCCTGAAGGCGCTTAGCAATTAGATTCCATTTCCATAACTCCATTGTATCACAAAAACATATTAATCCAAGTAGATAGTGACTTTAGGTATCTTTCGCACTATCCATTAAAGAATTCCCTTTCAACAATGTTATACGACTAAGTACAATCTATAGAAAATTCAGTAATGTAACCTCCCAACACACTTTCCAGCTAGTAATATATTGCACATGATACTTGATTTCTTATAGTATTGACTTGTCTAATTAACTCAGGAGTCCAATTTCTCGGAACAATAGTGTGAAATCTTATGATATGTTCAATTATTCTTTGGATCCACTCTGCTAAAATATTTGAAAATTTAGGGATGAAAATTTCATGCAAATCTATAAACACATACCTTTGTATCCATTTCTCTGTGCTAATCCATGGATTTGTATTTCGATCTACAACAAACTCGATTTCCTTCACGTCTAACCATTGTCCAATCTCCTCCTTAGTAGGCCTCCACATCCCCCTCAATCACAGATCATGGTCCCGACAATGGAACCATTTGTTGGCATATAGTGGGAAGACACGGAGTTCAAAATTAATTCACCAACAAATCCCAAGATACCATCTCTTTCAACATCACCCACAAGCAGGTGAAGTCTCACCTGAGGTACCTATGGGGACTATAGGAACCAGGCTTTCGCAGTCATGAAGGGAATGGGGATCATTCTAACATCCATTCTTACTTAGCATTCATTCAACATGCAATAGACCATGTGCATGAAATCATAACAACATCATAACATCTAATAGATTTACCTTACTTAACCATTCAACACATGCTTAGAACAATCATATAACATATTCATATTAACCATTAAGAATCTATTACATGTGCGCAACAAACATATTAAACCAACACATCATGACACAGATATTTAACGTGGTTCACCCTAATCGGGCTACATCCACAACGACTCGATTCTTATATTATTCATGTATATTCATTCCTTACAACTAGTGTGTGGTGCACTCACATAAGATACATCAATTCTACCCAAAATTCCCTAGTCGTTCACGCATACAATGCACACTTAGCTCATTTTTTTATTTGTCACTTCACTCTTCATCTCTGACTCCAACAATAGCTCCTTATTTGATCAAATCACTCTAACTAACAACGTTGACTCTAATCACCACTACTCTCTACCCAAAACCCATACATATTTATACATTGATATTAGGGCTTGGCCCGTCACAAAATGGACCAATTGGTCTAACTACTACTAACTAACTTCCACCTTCTGCACACTATCTCCTGAATATGGGTTAATTGTCTTCCACTCTCATTGCTCCTTTGCTAACTTATTGTGTGGTTTGCTCCTGTATGATTCCCAAAACTTATCCAAAATGTCATGCTCCAACAAGATAATATCCCCCCTTAATGAAAAGTTCTTGAACTCCTAACATAAATCAAATATTGGAAAACTTCGCTTATGTAAGAGACTTTGTGAAAATGTTTGCAAATTGATATTCTATAGGGAAATAAAGCACTTAAATAACTTGATCATGAATGAGATTTTGGATGAATTTCATGTGTAGCTCGATGTGTTTGTTGTGATGATGTTGAACGCGATCTTTGGAAATCTTTATGGAACTTTGATTATCGCACTAGAGGGTGGTCAGATGTTGTTGTTGGATTCCAAACTCTCAAAGTGTTTATAAAAGCCACAAGTATTCTTGACTTGCAATAATTGTTGCTCAGTACTTTTCTCCTATTTAAGAAACATCAATAGTTTGTTGTTTCTTACAGGCCCAAGTGACAGCTCCAAAACCAAGGATGAAAACATAACATGCAGTAGACTTTGGTGTAGATTTCCACAATGTAAAAATAATTATTGAAAACATATTCTTAATAAAATAGAAAAGATACAATGGCACACACACACATTACACAAATATTTTTACCCTAGAAACCCAAAATGGGAAAACCAACAACTTGTTTAGAGTCACACCTCTAATCTTTTATTCTTACTTTCTTCATTGTTTACAATAAAATATACATATAGGATCCTGCATCATCCAAACCCATAATCCATTGACCTAGATTAGTCAACAACCCTAATTCCTTAACCGGAATTAGAAAATCATCGGCAAAAACCATGTGCCAAAAACTGCTAAAAAATAGACACAAAAATCCACCAAAAAATGAACCATTTTTTTTTCTTTGGGCATCTTGCCCCCAAACCCCCGCAACCCTCTCGGATAGGGGGTTTTAAGCACCCCCCAGACTCTCTTTGCTCCCATATCAGTGTGTAGTACATGGGATCAATTTTCCAAATAATATAACACACACCCAACATTGTAATCATTAGGGTTGTCGTCCCAATCCAAATCAATGAAACCGACCAACAAATGAGTCCCCCCTAAACTATATTGCGAACATATCGAAGTCTCCTTTTATCTAATTTCCAATGGATTTCATGGGGTGTTTACATATACCGAGCAACAAGACCAATAGAAAATAAAATATCAGGATAGGTATGAGTCAAATATAAGAGGCTACCAACTAACTGATTGTACAAGGTGGCATCAACTTCGAAACAAGTACAAGTGGTAGGTATGAGTCAAATATAAGAGGCTATCAACTAACCGACGGCTGTTGTGGCATCAACTTAAAACAAGTATTAAGTGGTAGCAAGTTTGATTCCCAGACCGAAGGAGGAGGGCCGAAGAATAATCCATGTGAAAAGAAGGTCACAAGTATACTCATATTGGGAAATAAAAATTCCTTCCTTGATTGCAATACTTGGAGGCCAAGGAAATAATGAAATAGCCTAAGTCCTATTCATTTCAAATTTATTTTAAGGATAGATTTCACATGGGTTAAAAAATTTAGGGTCACTACTTAGTGAGTATAAGGTCATCAATATAAAGAACAAGAATTATGAGATACCTCTACTTTCTTGGTATATACATTAGGATTAGGATGACATCTCGAAAATTTGGTATCCAGAAGAAAGTTGTCCATTTTTGCATTCCAAGCTCAAGGAGCTTGTTTAATACCATTCCGAGATTTCTAAGGAGATAAACGAGGTTGATTCATTCTGACATAGCCGAGGTTTCCATGCATATTTCTTCTTCAAATCCCCATGCAAGAAGGTGGTTTTAACATCCATCTGATGTAATTTCCACTTCATTTTAGTTGCAATGGCTATGATGGTTTTGATCGAATTGTATATGGCCACATGAGCGAATTTCTTTTCATAGTCAATGCCTTCAACTTTTGAGACAACCCCTTGGAAACTAATTGGGCCTTGTTTCTTTCAACATCATATGTTGCATACTTAGTTCTATAAACACATTTACATCGTGAAAATTTTTTTCCTTTCAGTAGGTACAAGATCCCAAGTATTGTTTTTCATTAAAGATCGATACTCTTCATTCATTGTTGTGTCCCAATATGGATGACCTCAAGCTTTGCAAATGTTTTTGGATCATGAATCTATGAAACTTGAGCTAAAGAGAAGAGGCCTATTGGAACTGTGAACGTATGCCCAATAATCGATTTGAAGTGACATCGGTAAGATCAGTCAATCAGCTTCATGTTGAATCTAATTCATCCTGGGAAGTGGCAGTTGGTGCAAAGTTCATGTTCACGGAATCATATGGATGAAGTTGATCAGAGGAGTTTTTTCATCCACACTATCATCTAGAGGAATAAGAAACCAAAAGTAGGAACAAAAGATGGAACAAACGTCAAATATGGCTCACAGGCCTAAAAGGAACAATCATCGAATTAGGATCGCATGCCAAGATATTTTCATCAAATTTAACATCTCTTCTAATAATAATTTCATTGGAATGAGGTTGAAGAAGTATGTAACCTTTTGACATATTTAGAATATCCAAAAAATACACTTCACTTTTAGGTTCTAAAGCTTCCCTTTTCTCATTAGGAATCTGAGCCCATCGGCTTACTACCAACATAGAGTAGCCATATCCAAGCTAATTTTTCCATTCCATGCTTCCTTCATGTTATATTTTCACATCTTTGTGGTGCTTTTATTTACTATTTAATTTTCACAATTGATGGCTTCCACCTAATAATGGAGACATAACTCTTAGATTGATCATACAATTAGCTATTTCTTTTTATGTGATTCTTTTCTTAGCAACATCATTTGTTGTGGTGTATATGGAACAATATGTTGCATCTAAATGCTCTATGCAAGATAATAACTTGTGAATTTATTGTTCACATATTCACATCCATGATATGTTCTTAACCTTGAAATTGATGTCCAGATTGTTTTTCAAGTAGGCCTTATAGGCCAAAACTTGTCAAAACCTTGACTCTTAAGTTTTAAGAAGCAAAACCCAAGTATCTAGAAAAATCATCAATGAAAGTTAAGAACAATTGCACCTAGAGAAAAGAAGGGAGAAGAAAATGGACCACACAATTCACTATGAACAAGTTGCAGTAATACATGCCAAGAGGCATGTTTGTTAAAAATGTCTCGATGATGTTTTCCCAAGAACACAACCACACAAACACCACTCGCAAGAACAAGAGGAATACCACTACCATGTGTTGATTAAGTTAGTTAATACAATGAGTGATAGCTGATGACCAAAATTCTCATGCCAAAGTTTTCTCTAACTCATCACTATGAGAAACAAAAATGATGTAAAATATGATGACCCAAAGTTTTCAAACTTGTACAACATGGTAATATTATCAACAATTCCAATTGCTAGGACATGCTTAAGATATTTTAAATCCTTAATTATAACTGGTGAGGTGAAAATCTATGGTTTTACCTTCAACTAAATGAGTGATCTGATATACATTAGAAGGCTTGGAGGAAAGAGTCATTGGAACACATAATACATCATTGAATTGATTCATATATACATGAACTCACATAATTCAACAATACTAAGATCTATCATCATCACCAAATATTTTCTTGGTGTTACATTCATTTAGGAGAAAGATAAAATATGGTTTTATCCTTAACCATATGATAAGATGCCCATAATCAATAAGCCACACATTAGAAGAAGTAGAAGGTATACTGAAAGAGTGAAAACCAAAAGCAAAAAAGTGATTTCCAGAGAAGAAAAAGAAGAATAATCAATATTGATATTGTGCTTCTTCATCAATACTTCTAAGCCATATATTTTAAACATTTAGACTCCATATGACCATCCTTCCCACAAAATTTTCAAAATGTATGACATTATTCTTTCTTTTGGATTGTACTCTTTTGTCACCACTAGAGTAGAGGTTGGCTAAGAGGGTTTGGGACACTTATTTTGTTTGTTTATTGTGAGAGATGTTTGGGATTATTGGATTTATATTTTTGGGCCACTAAGGCTTTGTTGAATGCACTGTAGTCCCACTCATCCAAGCTGTACAAGATTTTATTGTCTAATCAAAGCATCACAAAGACCTCAAGAGAGGGATTTGGTAAGCACTCCCTAGAACTTCTCTAGTGGCATAAAATGTGACACAAACAAATATGCACTACCAAGCTTAGAAAGAATAATATAGACACATTGGTCTTCCTTGAAATCTATTTTGCAATATGTACATAAAAGTATAAGTGTTTTGAACTTAGATAATCTTCAATGCAAAACAAATATCCGACTTAAAGTCATTAACCGATTTTCCAACTAGTGGACTCGAATAATATTGTGTTTACAAAAAACAACCTCCTCCAAATTTTCTCAAGCCTATCCGGGCCATCATCTCCTTGAAGGTGAAACCTTAAATCAGAGAGATGGACATTTTGATTAGTCCATGTGCTTCACCATTCTTATTATCCCATTTGACTTTTTTTTCATCATCGATGGGTTATAGTTCTTTTCCCAAGGTACTTGGCATAACTTACTTCATAGTACATCCTCCATATGAGATTTCTATGAGAATTAGTTGGTATTGGTAAGGAAAAATACCATCGGGGAAGCCATATTACAACATTTGATAATATGGATTTCTAAAGGATGAAATGATGGACTAATCGAAAGCTCTCAAAAAAATGGCTGTTTAAAAATGGCATTGAAAACGGACTTTGAATGTGAAAGTTATACTTTTGAAAAATGCATAAATAGTAACAAAAGATCCATGTATAAGCTATCCACGTGGTGATGCTCCTCGTTATTCAACTTTTCCTATAAGCTCACTTTTAAATGTTACTATGAAGGACCTACCTTTATGTAATCAAATGAAAATCGGCTTTACAATGAATTTATTTTGTAAATGAAAGTTGCATGCAAACAAATAACTTAAAATATTAAAGGTATTTCATTAGTGATTCATTTTTAATTATGAAATGACTTTACAATAAATGCATGAAATTTTCAAAAGTAACAAAAAAGAGACTTGAACTCAAGACCTCTTCCCAAGAGTATCTTCAACCAAGTGTGCTAGTGCAAAACACATTATAGTCTAAAGAAGGAGTATTGTTGTTGTTGTGGAAAATGATCTTGGAGTGCATGCTCAATAAAAACTTATTTTCATACATTCACACACAACAACAACAAAAATCACTTCAACAACAACAAGGGTTAGATCTCATTTACCCAAAAATGTAATCTTTCCTCCTCGTTTAATTCTATGTAATATCACACAGCTATGAGAATAATGTGAGAATATGATAGACCTAAATGAGAAACCCAGAACAAAAATAGGAAACCGTAAATATCATCTCTATAAAAAATTAAAAGGGTGTATTCAGATTTATACCTCCGAATTTGACAAAAAAGTTTGTATTTTGGGAAAACATAAACCTTTTAGAGTGAAACAAAAAGTGTTACTAACTGAAAAGTGCTCTCGATGCAAATGTAACAAACCTATCAACCCATAAATGTACAAAATGGCAGAAAACCAGAGATGTGGAAACATAACTTCAAGATCTCAATCAATGGAGAGGAGATCTTAAATCACTTTGATACCATGTTTGACAAAAATGTATTCCAACAGAGGATGAAGACCTTCAATAAACACTCACACAACTAAATCACGATCAACAATCGATGTTTTATGTATAAAACCCCGTGGGAAAACATCCAATGTACTTGGGTAGCCAATGTAAACCACTTCTTGAGGAAATTTATTAATGCAAAGAAAATATATTACGAGAGTTTTTCATAATCGATCATTGGAAAATGACCTCCATTCTCTTTAAATGGATATTATGGACCAATTGGGTGCTAATCCATTGATCAATGTAAATGTTAAGATTGAGGAGAATATGACTCATCAGATCACTTTAAGCTTGAGAATACATCGTGATATTGATTACAAATCACACTAACGGATACAAAGAAACACACTTAACCTAATGACACTTTATGTCAAGTTGATATTAACTAAATTTATGTTTCTAAATATGCTAACAGTGGATTAAGGTCTAAATTAATATTGCGGAATGATCTATAGTCAGGGACCAATGACGATAGACCACAAGGATTCGAAAGGGAGTATGTATTCCACTACGGGGGAGCTCCAATCAATGGACTATTATAAAAACACATTTTTCGAAGCTAATATATTCACATGACCGAAAGAGTTCCATTCTACAAAGTACGATGACATTTTGGGCTCTTGTGGGGATGTGGCAGTTACACATATTAATTTGTCAAATGGTATTGTCAAGGAAGTTAATCCCTCGGGGGGAGCGGGGATGGTGTTGTCACACCCTATTCATGGCATGTAAAGGATCCCAAGGTAATTGGAAAATCGAGTAACTCATTAACCTCTCTTGCTTCGGGAATCGGTGGTTCCCTCTCTAATGTGCGATGTTCTGCCTCTCCACTGCTTAGATCTAGATTCATCGAAGTTGGTTTAGGGGTAGCAGAGATCAAAGGGTATGATTCGACTCTAAAGACTTATTTGGGCACTCGCCATATCAAAAATAAAAAGGATTATATCACATGGAGGTGATATATCTTTGGTTGTTGGTAAAGACATAAGTTTGGATCAAATCAGATAATTGGTTGGAAAGATGGTTGTTGGAAGGTTTGAAGGCTGCTATGTAAGTATGGCTCACATATCAAGTTGGATGTAGGAAAATTGGGTTTCATTTTTGGGGTATGATCCTATCAGGAATAGCCTCTCCAGGGTTTGGTTCTAGTTTATTTTTAAAAGCGACAAGGATGTTAACAAAATATTGACAAAGAGGTAGTTTCTAGACCGAATTGTTTTGAGCCTCAAACCCTAAAATCTTCTCTTTGATTCTAAGTCAGAACAAGATGTTAGTGTGTCAATCTGGGTAAAGCTTCCAAACCTTCACTTGGAGCTCTATAATTATGTCAGCTTCGTGGCTACTGGTAATGTCATTGACTCATATATCATAGGGGACCCCATTTACTAGGACTGCTTGGTGTAGACTGTTGCACGAATTATGGTATACAATGATGCCAGACATGGAATTTTGAAGTCCATTTCGATTATTTGTGGAGCGAGATCCTATATTCAAATTCCATATTATATAGATATGTTGTTTCTATGCATTTGGTTCCATGCAATGGGTCATGTGTTGGAAGATTGTGTAAAATTGGATTTTAAATGGCCTCGAGAGGATGTGGCACGTGACAAAAAAGTTACAGCAACAATTGAACATGTGGAGTCTCCTTCTGGAATGGTGTCGGTAGTCTCTAGTGGTCGGATTGATTCTGGTATTGAGGGGTTGTTGGCCAAGACCCAAACCAATATGTCTCATTTAAATTTGTGGGTATGCGACAATTGAAATGTGGGTATTGTGAATCCCAGGGAGAATTTGATTAAAATTGGTGATCTTCCTCTTTCATTAGGGTCCGAATCATTGGGTGTAGTTAAAGGTATGGATAGCCAGTAAGACATATTTGAGGATCTATAATTGTCTTCTTCGAAGTAGGATTTACTCAGTTCATTGTGTGATTCCTCAGTTCGTTCAGTCGATATTTAGGGTAAGGACTCCTCCACATTCCATGTTATTTATATTATTCCATCAAGGGTGTTTTTTGGGGGCTTTCTCCTTCTTGTTCTAATTCGTTAGAAGAATTTGGTTTGAGTGTCAAGGTGGGAAAAGATGGTATTAGCACTAATCCTGAAGGTCGATCCCAGAAGGCGCAAGCACATAGGCCTTCGTCCTTACGATCGAGCCTGGGTGATACTACTTCCTCCCCTTGTACCTCTTATGGGTTGGATATTTATCTTCTCAGACCGCGCACATCGACTCGGGACTCCAGTGGTTTGGACCTTGATCTTCTTCACTATTGGGGCCTAATGAAGGTTGTTTGTAAATATTCTATTCGAATTGCTCAAGAGAATACCACGCAAGAAATTTCATAGCGTCAGAAGCATGTTATTTATAGGGTACTTAGAGCCATTAAAACCCCTCAGTCGTCCCCCTCATGAAGATTTTGTCACTAAACATGCATGGAATAGGGGGTGGTCCAAAAAATCCTCCCTCAAGTGTTTGGTGGAGTCGAAGAGACTTGAATTTGTAATGTTTCAAGATACCATGGGAGCTTGTGATACTTTGATTTGTGAGCTAAAGAAGATTCTAAAGGGATGGGAATTCGTTGGGTCGGATTCTTTTAGTAAATCTAGGGGTTTAATCTCTAGATTTAATGAGTCGATGATGTTAATTAATTCATTTGCAGTGACTTTGGGTCTTATGATGGAGGTCCATAGCCATGAGCTAGATATGTCCTTCTACATTGTGAACCTCTATGTGCCCTATGTTGGTAAAGAAATATTCTAGGAATGGCTTATCTCTATGTCATGTATGTAGTTGGAAAGTCTTATAATTGGGGTCGATTTGAATTTTTCTATTGGAAGAGGGGAGATTTGGGGTTCCATGCACACAAAGATGTTTTGATGGGATCCTTCATTGACCGGTATGAAAAAGTTGGCTAGGTCAATTTGGAACTAATTGAGTCTGTTCTACCTGGACTAATAATCGCTCATGTGAGAATGTTATCACTAAACACCTGGATCGTTTTCTTACTCATCAATTCTAGGAAGGGTGGATCTAAATATAGACTTGGACTGGAAAATTTAGTTTCTCAGATCATTTTCCTAACTTTATTGAAATAGGAAGGGAGACTAGAGGTCGACTACTCTTTTAAATATAATCTGCATTGGAGTAGACATAATTTATGGTCTCTTATTTGGGGAAATTTGACACTTTTCAAGCTTACTATGGGGTTTCTTCCTGCGCTCAATTTACCAACAAGATCTCTGAGCTCAAGGGAAAGGTGGCAAGCTAGGCCCATGAAAAAAAGAAACAAAGGGTGCATGAGCTTACGAGGATTGAGGAGGATCGGGCTGGTTTTAATTTCAGTAGGGAAATAACTCTTGAACAACATACCCAATTGCATCATCTTGAGATTCAATGAATAAAACTATTGTTGGATCAAGAGAGGAAATGGAGATTTAAGATTCATGTCGTGTGGTTCGAGGCGGGGAACTAGAATACTAACTTTTTCATTCGTTTTCCAATCACTGGTGCTAGTGCTAGACGTTTCTCTAAGACTACTTGAGAGAAAGCCTAGCACATCTTGAATAAAAATGACTTGACTTGATTGGATAAGTTGTGTTTTAAGAAACTATGAGAGTGGTAAAATTAATCAATAAGGCAATGAAAGTCAATAGCATGGAGTCCATGAAATACAATAATTCTGATCTAACATTCTGCATATAACAAATGAAGAAAACAAAACCTTTGGCTAGTGGTAAGTGAATGAATGGGAAGATAATATAAGAGTTGTCAGTCTTCACTATCAGACAAAACATGTCCTTTAATGATTCATACAATAGAGGAACTAATCATACTTTAGAAAATCCTTTTCCAAGATGATTAAACAAAGATAAACACAACCATGGAAAAAATTCTCATAAAAACTTTAAAAGAATTCTATCAGCATAGTAAGAATTTTTCATATTTCATATAACATCTTCAATATGTTTATGAAGGAAAAGACTGTAAAATAACTGTAGAAAAGATTACATACTAGCTAAAAAAATTCATCCAACTGTTCAGAACTTTGCACAGAAAGTTAAACTTCCATATCCCTGCAGCCCATCATCATTTCTTAAGAATCCTACCACAGACCTCCCGAGTTTCTTAAACTACAAATCATGAAATATATATATATATATATATATATATATATATAACTCCCTTCCTCTAGCAAGCACTCGAGAACTAATTAATATCTAAAAATAGAATTTTGTTTGGGCTAACTCCCTTGAAATCTGGAGTGATGATTCACTCCCTTGAAATCTGGAACCACCTGTTGATTTTGTGCTTGGAAATCTGGAAAGTTGGGATACTCTTCCACATGTTACATAGTTGTTAGAATTGGAATCAAATTCCTTTCCTGTTGCCACCTATGTTCATAGTTATTCTCCACATCATCATTCACCCAAAAGAGTGATAAACTCGAACCCTTTGATTCCAAGTGTTAGTTTGTAGGGCCATTCAGTGGGGCGCTGAGTAGTGAGTTTATGTAGCGCCCTTGCAAAATACTCTACACATTTTGTAGCGCAGATCCAATACAGGCCTGGTGGAATTAGCGCCCAGCCTATGAATCTTTGTGGTTTGATCTGATTCTATGCTTTGAACTGATCCTCATCAGAAACCTTGCTCACTTCATATCGATTTTATGATTTATGAATGGTGGGCACAGAAGACTATGGAGGAGGAAATGAACCCTTCTGCAACCGGAAGCACGATGCCATCAAAGCTGGATCGAATCTTTCACTCTGCCATCAAAGCTAGATCGAATCTTTCACTCTACCATTTGTCTTGAAATGGTCGACATATTCAACTACCTGAAAATCATATTATCCTTCCACTGTCAAAAATTTGAGCCCAAAATTTGTTGCTTTCATTCCAAACGAGGAAACAAGATCCTAATTTGCAGATGATATGTTTTATCTCCATGTGTCATACAAACTTGATGATGATCCTATCCATTCGAACAACAAATCTGATGACTTGAGTTAATCTTGGAAAAAACTGTGAACCTTCAAAATTCTAGTAGCGATGTGCTCTGTTTTTTACACAGGGGACACTATGAGAGTTTCCAGAACTGTGAAAATAATTAGAATAGTCAACCAATTGCCCATGATCCTTTTCCATGGTGATGAAAACTGTTGTGGAACATTCCATCTGTATTTCTAGTTTCGATGATACGCTCTGCAATTTAGCTCCCAAACTGTTGTCGCAACCTTCATAGTTGAGAATATTTATGTCTTCACAATTGAAACCTGCACAAGACACCTCAAACCCTGGAATATTATCAACGAAGAGGCATCATCGGTATTGCTCACATTTTGATATCTTTGTTGTCAATACATCACTATAAGCAGAAGCAATGTTGAATGCTTCGTTTGCAAGTGCACTAGGAGTAATTATGTTTGCAAATGTAAATAAGAAGCCACAAAAGTTGCTATTTCATAAGCCACGATGGGGTTTGAAGAGAACCTATGGTTAGAATTGTCTTTGACATTTCAGCCACCTCCTCTCCTGATTGGTTTCAAGTTATATTCCTCTGCCACAACCAGTGCTTCCCGAAATCGGCATTGTTCAACAAGAGCTCGTCATGCATTTGTTTCGGAACAATTAAGCCACACGGTGTCTGGGATTCATATTGGAGAGAAACCAATGATGCTTTGTATACAATACTGCTCCAGTTCTCAGAACCTGACTTCAATGATCGAGCCATTTTGAAATCTAGACAGTGCTTGGAGTTTGGAAATATTTGGCGTTGAAACTCTACACCTGGATGTGTTCTGACCAAGAAATAAGAATAGTGGCGCGCGATTATGGAATCCATAAAACCTAACTGAGAAAATGTATATCATAACAGCTTGAGTGTTTGACGTGTAAGTGATTAACTTTTGTTGAAAGGTTTGTTCCACACCCGAATGACAGCTGCAATCTTACCCTTTTAACTCCTGTGAGGATATCCTTTGAACATTTGGACGCTTGGTATGAGTTGTAGTGCTAGGCGATTTTTTCCCCTCCTCGTGGGCTTCTACCATGGCTCTGTCAATTGCTTTGAGCATTGACTTGTGTTGTGTTGATTTATGATAAGCCATGTTGTGTTGTTTGCAGGTGCTCTAGGCTTGTTCGGTTGTATATGATGCTTGGCTTAAGTCAACGCTAACCCTTGTCTTGTGGTGATGACAGGTGTTGATAGCTAGCGGTATTGGAGATTGGCCCTCGGGCCAATATTTTGCCAAAAATAGTGAAACTGTGAAAAGAAAAACCCGAAAGCACAATTTGGACATAAAAAACAAAATTAGCTTAAATAAAACCAATTGTTATTTCACCCAAAATTTTAAGTAAAAGGCTACAGGAATTTCGGGTAGCAATTCTTCATTTTTAACCAACTGCAAATCCATGTATTAACATTTTCTGGCTCCACATGGGATGGCATGATACCCGCGAGCTGACAAGAACTTGTAGATCAATGCCCTTTCACTCCTTCAACTCTGTCCAGGAAACCTGCATGCCTGAGAGAACCTCTACTCTTTATTTGAAATTGAAAACTAATTGCAAATAAGATGCTTGAGAAGTGAGATTTATTCTTCCTACTCCTACCTAATCAACTACTTCCTTATATTAGGTAAACTTGTGCTTCCAATGAAGCCATATAAGTATCTGATTGACTGGTAAAACTTCTGATCTGGAAATCATGAATGCAAGAACCCATGGAATACCGATATGCAGTTCAAAAGGGAAGAAAAACCAATCTTCCATTGACATAAACAAGTTGACATTTGAACTGATCAAAGACTCCAAATAATCAGCAAAAGGATCAATGAAACTGTAAAGAAATACCTCTTCCTGATAATGGTTGTCAATAACTACTGCCTGCAAATCTGAACATGGTTGTGGGCTGATTTCACTGCTCATCATAGTTTGTTTGTTATTGTCTACTGATCCAGGTTCAAGCATAGTTAATGAAAGCTTGTTGATTTGTAGAGATTGTTGCTCACCGATGGTGATGAATGTAGGATCAACTATTCTTGCAGTTCTTCAATATTTCCAACATCCCGTTGTTCAGTAGGATCTGAAATGCAAGGTACATAAAGAATAGAATTTTCCACAAATTCAATCTTTTCTTCTTCAACACCCTCTGAAACTTTAGAGAAAATGGAAACACCCTGATCTCGGTCTTCAACATTACTATCCCCAATCATTTGATGATCAAATTCATCTTGAACGATACTATCACAAGTTTCAAATATCTCTTGAATATAAGGATTTGAAGTATTCTTTCTTTAAGAATTAACTCTTCCTTAATTTCTCTTTCATCAAAATATTCACAAAAGTTATCACACGAAGAATACTCTATTGTCTGTTGAATGTAAGACTTGAACTTTTCACAACATTATTCAAGAAGTATATAAGAAGAATAATACCTCTTGCAATACTTATGGAAAGCTGCATGAAATTCCTGATACCATCTTTGAGCATCACCATTTAATGAGTATACGAACATCTTCATGAGAGCATATTCATGATAGATATTCAACTGATCTATGCACTGATGAAAATATATGATATGTTGGGCAGGATTATACCCTTCATCTCCATGTAAATAGGGAAGAAAATCCACACTCGGGAAAAGAAGGCACGTGATTAGGAAAACTAGGAATAGTTGAAAATTTGAGAGGTACAAACCTTCGAGCCAAGATAGCTTCCATTGCTATTTCTATCCCATATTAGTGAAGTCGCCAACAGGTTCTTCTTTTCTTCAATGAGTGAGTCTAAAGGTGAATGATGTAGTCTCTGATATGTGACCAGCCCTTGTTCACCATCAAAAAGACCAGCCCTTGTTCACCATCAAAGATGGCTTGATCAATGTCGTTTTCCCAGGGAATATTTCTCATTCACCTCCATCCTCGGCAACCAGAAAATGTTAGCGCTAGAAGTTGCTCTAAGACTGCTTGAGAGAAATCCTAACACATATTGAATAAAAATGACTTGACTTAATTGGATAAGTTGGGTTTTAAGAAACTATGAGAGTGGTAAAATTAAGGAAAAGGAAATAAATCCATTGGGCATGGAGTCCATGAAATACAACAATTTTGACTTAACATTCTATGAGCAGTAGGTGAAGAAAACAAAACCTTTGGCTAGTGGTTTCTTAAGTGTCTCAGGGAAAATGAATGAATGGGAAGATAATAGAAGAGTTGACAGTCTCACTATTAGACAAAATAGGTCCTTTAATGATTCATACAATAGAGGAACTAATCATACTTTAGAAAATCCTTTTTCCAATGATGATTAAACAAAGATAAACACAACCATGGAAAAAATTATCATAAAACCTTTAAAAGAATTCTCTAATCATAGTAAGCATTTGTCATATTCCATATAACATCTGCAATATGTTTATGAAGGAAAATACTGTGAAATAACTGTAGAAAATATTACATACTAGCCAAAAACGTCATCCAACTGTTCATATCTTTGCACGGAAAGTTAAGACAATTCCTAAGAAAAACATCAAACTTCCATATCCCTGCAGCTCAGCATCATTTCTTAAGAATCCTACCACAGACCTCTCGGGTCTCTTTCTCCCCCCTTGAAACTACAAATCATGAATATATATATATATATATATATATATATATATATATATAAAACTAATCTAACTCCCTCTAGCACTCGAGAACTAATATATAAAAATAGAATTATGTTTTGGTTAAGTTGCAAGAAATATGGAGCTCATTGTGATCTTCTGCCATTTTTACTCAATCACTGATTATTCACTCCCTTGAAATCTGGAACTGTCAATTGATTTTGTGATTGGAAATATGGAAAGTTGGGATACTCTGCGACCTGTTACATAGTTGTTAGAATTGGAATCAAATTCCTTTCATGAGGCCACCTATGGTCTTAGCTATTCTCCACATCATCAGTCACCCAAAAGAGTGAATAACTCGAACCCCTTGATTCCAGGTGCCATTTTGTAGCGCCATTCAGTAGCGCGCTGAGTAGCGAGTTTATGTAGAATTGGTAGCACCCAGGCTACCAAAACAGGCCTGCAGAATTGGTAGCACCCATCCTGTGAATATCTGTGGTTTCATATGAGTCTATGCTTTCAATTGATCCTCATCAGAAACCTTCCCCACTTTATATCGATTTTATGATTTATAAATGGTGGGCACAGAAGACTGTGGAGGACGAATCGAACCCTTCTGCAACCGGAAGCACGTTGCCATCAAAGCTGGATCGAATCTTTCACTCTTCAATCAAAGCTGGATCGAATCTTTCACTCTGTCATTTGTCTTGAAATGGTCGACATCTTCAACTACCTGAAAATAATATTATCCTTCCACTGTCAAAAATTTGAGCCCAAAATTTGTTGCTTTCATTCCAAACGAGGAAACAAGATCCTAATTTGCAGATGATATTATCTCCATGTGTCATGCAACCTTGATGATGATATTATCCATTCGAACAGCAAATCTGATGACTTGAGTTAATCTTGGACAAAACTATGAACCTTCAAAATTCTAGTAGCGCTATGCTCTGTTTTTTACACAGGGGACGCTATAAGAGTTTCCATAACTGTGAAAATACTTAGAATACTCAACCAATTGCCCATGATCCTTTTCCATGGTGATGAAAACTGTTGTGGAACATTCCATCTGTATTGCTAGCTTCGATGATACGCTCTGCAATTTATCTCCCAAACTTTTGTCGCAACCTTCTTAGTTGAGAATCTTTATGTCTTCACAATTGAAACCTGCACAAGACACCTCGAACCCTGGAATATTATCAACGAAGAGGCATCATCGGTATTGCTCACATTTTGATATCTTTGTTGTCAATACATCACTATAAGCAGAAGCAATGTTGAATGCTTCGTTTGCAAGTGCACTAGGAGTAATTATGTTTGCAAATGTAAATAAGAAGCCACAAAAGCTGCTATTTCATAAGCCACGATGGGGTTTGCAGAGAACATATGGTTAGAATTGTATTTGACATTTCAGCCACCTCCTCTCCCAATTGGTTTCAAGTTATATGCCTCTGCCACAATCAGTGCTTCCTGAAATCGGCACTGTTCAACAAGATCTCATCATGCATTTGTTTCGGAACGATTAATCCACACGGTGTCTGGGATTCGTATTTGAGAGAAACCAATGATGCTTTGTATTCAAGACTGCTCTAGTTCTCGGAACCTGACTTCAATGGTCGAGCAATTTTGAAATCTAGACAGCGATTGGAGTTTGGAAATATTTGACGTTGAAACTCTACACCTAGATCGTTCTGACCAATAAATAAGAATAGTGGCGTGCGATTATGGAATCCATAAAACCTAACTGAGAAAATGTATATCATAACAGCTTGAGTGTTTGACGTGTAAGTGATTAACTTATGTTGAAAGGTTTGTTCCACACCCGAATGACAGCTGCAATCTTACCCTTTTAACTCCTGGGAGGATCTCCGGCAATCTGACAGTTGGAATGAGTTGTAGTTCTAGGTGTTTTTGGCCCCTCCTCGTGGGATTTCTACCATGGCTCTGTCAATTGCTTTGAGCGTTGACTTCAGAAGCAAGTTGATTTATGCTAACCCATGCTGTATTGTTTGCAGGTGCTCTAGGCTTGTTCGGTTGTATATGATGTTTGGCTTAAGTCAACGCTAACCCTTGTCTTGTGGTGATGACAGGTGTTGATAGCTAGCAGCATTGGATATTGGCCCCTCGGGCCAATATTTTTCCAAAAACAGTGAAACTGTGAAAAGAAAAAACCGAGAGCACAAATTTGGACATAAAATCCAAAATTAGCTTAAATAAAACCAATTGTTATTTTACCCAAAATTTTAAGTAAAAGGATAGAAAATTTCTGCAGCAATTCTGATTTTGAATCCAACTGCAACCATTACTACTGGAATCGAAAATCATAATATGATTTGGGAGCAAGTTGATGGATCGGGGAATAAATTGAAGGGGTTATGGGATCTGGCTTGATTAGGGGTATCTCAGTTTGGGGATCTCTTTAAGGCTCCATAGCATGATAAAATTGGTGGCATGCTCATGGTTCTGGCTCATTTTCCTAGTTTTGTGATGGAAGAATAAAATTAGGAATTGTTTCAGCCTTCGTATGAAGAATTCCTAGTTGTTATCAAGTCATTTAACAAGGCCAAAATCCTTGGGCCACACAGATGAACTGTTGGATTCTTTGAATATTTAATTGATCTAGTCAGTGTTGAATTACTTAGGGTGGTGGAATAGGTTAGGCAGTCAGGGAGGGTTCCTAGATGATATAACTCTATTTTCATTGCATTAATCCCACAGGTTGATGTACCTAGAACTTTCAATGATATTCGGTCTATTTCCCTTTGTAATTGCTTGTAAAAAATCATTGCTAAGATCATTTTTGTTCAGATAAAGCCACTCTTATCCATATTAATCTCGCAAGAAAAATTTGGGTTCTTACAAGGCCGATTGATTCATGAAGCCATTGGTGCGGCCCAAGAAGGAGTGCTTCGATAAAGGTTATGAGTAGTCCCTCTGCGGTTATAAAAATGGATTTATCTAAGGCCTATGACCAAGTCTCTTGGACCTTTCTCAAACTTATTTTTCTTCATATTTGGTTTGATATTAGGATTTTCAACCGAATAATGTGTTGTGTCATGAATTCATCAATTGAGGTTCTTATAAATGGGGTTGGATCTGATTTTTTCAGGTCCTCGCATTATAACCTTATATTTTTCTACTAATAGTTGAGGTACTAATCCGTTTGATTATCAAAGCCAGACATTCTCATCACATCAAAGGGGTTACTATTGGGCATCATATTAACTCATACATCTATTGTTTGTTATCTGTGCTTATTTTTTTTCTATAATGCAGTAGAAGGAGAACACTATAAAAATACTATTAGTATGGAGATTAACCTAGATAAATAATCTATATATTTCCCAAATTATGTGGGAGATTCTAGAAGCAATATTAATGATATCTTTGGATACCAGGCACAATAATTGAGAGAAGGTTTTAAATACTCGGGGTACTATATCAAGCCTAATAAATATGGACTGTTGGACTGGAATTGGCTCCTCGTAAAAGTTGAAAAAGTGATCAACTTGTTGAAGTTATGCTTATAATGAGAGGGGCTGAATCAAGATAACATACTTTATGTTGAATTAAGTATTCATCAATCATTCATTAAATTTTAAAACACAAATGCATGTAAACTCAAATCAATGACACAAATAGTTTAACTTAGAAACCCTGTGGGAGAAAACCACAAAACTTTATCTTATAAATGTATGTAGGCACCAACTCATTTTTACAGTTTGCAGGGCATCAAGCCACTAGGAGACACCGATCTCCTTAGCTAGGAACCAACTCAACAAGATATTGTGTAGGCACCAACCTTATGGAGACATCCACATCTTCAACTCCAGCACCAACTCAATAAGATATTGTGTAGGCACCAACCTTATCAGAGACATAAATTCTCTATGTGAGCACCAACTCATAAACACTTGTATAGGCACCAATCCAATATCTTCACACACCCAATAATTTTGACTGCACCTACATGCTTCCATACTTCATGCATTTTCACAACATCACCATACCCTGACTTTCATGTCTTCTAGCTTCAGTCACATACCCCAAACATAGCTTCAAAACCTAGTCAAATTTATCCCACATGCCCTAGAAACCCTCATAACATCATTCCTAGAATATAATTCGAGACTGTAGCAACACAACCTCAAAACAACATACTTTGCAAAGATCAAGAATCTTAGTCATTCATGTAGCACCTTAAAACCCAAGAAAACTCCTCTTGTGCACCTTAGACCCCAAGAATACTCTTCCAACAACTTTACACACCTCGCATCTTTTGTGAACTTGTACTTTCTCTCCTTGCTTGGATACTCTTCAACACGCATTATTATATCATGTATTTATAGTGTTTATGTGTTCACTATGGGGAAACTTCTAAAGCTGATTGGCTCAATTTGTAATTTTCACAGGGTTGACTTGACATAATCTTTCATATGTCCTCATTCTTATGGAGTTAGATGGAGTGAAATATACCATTGGAGTTAATTAAATAATATTTTCAACCATATATCCTATGTTTCCATTTGACCTAGGTATTCATATTAAAAAAATACCTTTCAAATATAGGGTATCCAAATCTGAGCATCAAAATACAAAAGAATATTTCCAACAATCTCCATCTGCAATCTTTATCCCGACATGTAGTCTCCCCTTGTCTTTGACATAATTGACAAAAATATTTCCAACACAACTTTTGGTGTAATTGTTGGATCTTCTGGCATGGGTGACTAATCCTACTCAAATCTATCAAGAACCCATTCTCGTATTACATCTTCCAAGGCCGATTTTGAAAGGAATTCTTCATAAAATTTGAATATTAGCCTTCAATTATCTATGGAAAGGTAAAACTAATTATTTGGGGTATCACCTTGTGAGATGGAAGTTAATAGCTTTGTATGAGTATCAGGGGGGATGGGGCCTCAAGAATCTATTCTATTTTGGGAATTCCTTGGTTGGGAAATTTCTCTAGATTTTTCTCACGCTTGATAGTATGTGGCATCAAATTCTTGTGGCCAAATATATTGCACCGGACTCTATCATTGGATGGATCCAATCCACCCTTAAGTCATCCAACATCTCCACAAGTCTTCGGAGGGCCATCTCTCAGTCTTTCTTAGTGGTTGGGAAACACCTTGCTTGGAAGTATGTGTCAGTTAATAAGGTTTGTATTGGTTCATACACAATTACGAGGTGTAGCCAAAATATTTTTTACCTAAAATTATTATAACTTATCTACATGAGATTGACAAGTGTTCTCTTGAT
Organism: Picea sitchensis; assembly: GCA_010110895.2. Classification (NCBI taxonomy): domain Eukaryota; kingdom Viridiplantae; phylum Streptophyta; class Pinopsida; order Pinales; family Pinaceae; genus Picea; species Picea sitchensis. The sequence goes on from SNQJ01S0054699.1 coordinate 24,535, forward strand.
TAGATTGTTAAATGGTCTTCTGTGATTATATAGCACCAAGGATAGTTATCGACGACCAATCTAGAACTGGAAGAGGAGTGGCACCCACGGTGGAATTTTTTCATCTCCAAACTTGTTAATGTGGGAACTAGAATCAAGGATGGAAATGATGGGCTGGTATGGGTTTATAATCTCATAGGGATTCAATACATATCCAAACAAGGTTATATCTCCATGATTGGGAATAATATGGTCCATGCTAAAAGGTGGTATACAAAAATATAGAAATTAAAGGTTCCTTTGAAATGAATTCTCTTATTTTCGCTTATTCTAAAGAATCTAATTTCACTTGGGACAGAATGTTGAAGCGTGGTTAAAAGGGTCCAAGTATTTGTTCCTTATTCCATTTGGTTGCAATGGACATCTTCCATATTTTTCTTCCATGTCAATTTAATAAAATGGTTTGGTCTCACGTGGAATCTCAGATCGATATTTTGAATCTTTGGGGCAAACAATCCATCTTACAGTGATTTAGATGGTTCTACGAAATTCATCCTCTAAAAGGATTCAGATCCCTTCCATTAGTTGTGGCATGGGACATCTTGATAGCATGTAATAAATTTTATTTCAAGATAAGTTATCTCCTCCAACTATGGTTTCCATGAGGGCGTTGGCAATTTCTTTTTCGTATAAACACACGCCCGATCCTGCTTGGCCCCACTCCTTAAAGGGGACTCGGATAGATAAATGGATTGCTTGGGGTTTTTTTGATGGGTCGAGTCAAGAGGAAGTTTGTGAATGTGATTTGGGATTCTCCCTTCATCTCGTAGACTCTCATTATCTTCTTGGAAAATCCTACCTAGGACATGGATCAAACAACTTTACAGAGATGAACACATTATTTGCTTGATTATATATTGTTATTGATAGAGATGTCTTCCATTTACAGGTATATGGTGACTCTAAAATGGTTATTTAGTTGATGAAAAATCATGCCCAAATAAACAATCAAGGTCTTATCAATACAATTACGCAATTGAAGGAGTGTGTGGGCTAGTTTCAAGAGATTGTTTTCTTCATGTGTATCATGAATTCAATGGAAAATCGAATGCTCTATCAAAGGAGGTGTTGCATTTACATCTAGGTTTGTTCATCATTGAAGAATATAAGGACAATGTCCTTATAGGGCGAAATGAATCAAATTTTAGTGACCTGTGAGATTCTTGTTCAGTTTGGTTTTAGTTGGATGCTTTAAATTTTTCATGAAGTTATGGATGATGTAATGTTTTTTGGGAACAAAAAAATCTTTTTGGGGGACCTTGTATTGAAATTATATTATGGGACTCTTATATTTGAGATACATTATCCAAATCGTTGGAAGGTATGTTTTTTAAGATAGCTCCCTCTCGGACTGACTCGTATATTTTGCACTTCTAAGAGCCTTTGGAATGTACTTTCAATTTTATGCTGAAACAAGTACAATTGTTTTCTTTGAAAAAAAATTATTATTTTATTAAAAAAAAAAAAAAAAAAAAAAAAAAAAAAAAAAAAAACATATAAAAATGTTAATATGAAACATATGAAAATGTTAATATTGAAATTCAAAATAATACTTATGTGAATTTTTAATCCTGAATTTTATTAATCTATTACATTCTAAATGGTATGTGTGAACTTTTGGAACCTAAAACTTCCCAAGTGGCATGCATGAAACCATGCATCACTAATCGAACTTTTTAAATGAAAATTTTAATGTTAGGAAGTCTCAACATAACAAACATGCTCCCAAAAATTATCATTGTGTTGCACAACCTTTTGAGTGATTTTCCATCACCTACACAACCTTTAGAGTGTTTTGACATCTCCTACTAAGATCGTATAGGAGCAATTTCACCTAGAAAAAAATTATTTTGTTTTGCAACCTTAGTATTTTGACTAGAGGAAAGTTATTGCATTAATTGATTGGACAGTATTATATGCTAACATTCAATCGCGTAAACATCATCCTCTAAGGAGTCCAGCAACACACAAAATTTGCTCACATTTTATGAATTTAAAAAATGATTCAGTAAAGTATAGCACGAGTGTGGTGACGAGTTCAACAAAACAAGAGACGTAATACTAAACAACCATAAACTAAAGCTTCATAACGCACAACAATGGACCACTTGTCTTGTTTACCATTCTATGTTCTAAAATAGAATGTGTTGACCAAAGGCCTACGTGCATCACAAGGAGAACGATTACACATTTTTGGATTTGTGTCAAGGATAAAACCAAGTTCCACATGGAAATATTTGATGAAAGTACGCAATTCAACCCAATAGTTACAGGAATGTGCAGAAACAAACAGGGCCTCATACCTCGGTATGTTTATGCCATGGTTGTCTTTATTACTTTATAATTGCAATTGTCAATAATCGGTAAAATGCAATTAACATTGACAATTGCAATTAACATGTCTTTAGAGACAAAACACATGAAAGAATAAGTTGAAAAGAATGAAAGTTCACAGATTGTTATGATAAAATTGTCAAAATTTCAACCCTGGGTAAATTACTTCCTACATAATCAAGTAAAAAAAATTACTTTAAACAAAAATCAAAAACATAAAATAATTATACACCTGATGGAATTCATTGAAATTAAACAATGAAGCACACTTAAATTTTATGCTTTCCAAATACCAGCTTTTCATTAAAATTACTCAAAGCTTACAAGGATTCCAGAACTGGGAAAATAGCCTCATCGAGGAAATATTAAACTATAGAAAACCCCGTCATTATGGCATCATAATGTACTGTATGACCAACTCGACCGTATACAACGGGGTGAAAAAATCCTCTTGCACCATGTCTTCTACAATCGCTTGATATTCTTCTACTAAAACAACACCTTGGTGGGTCGATCTCTTATGCTGCAAATTGTTTCTTCTTTCCTCCTTTAAACTTGCACATTGAATGAAAATCATTTATCACTCTCTCTCTCTCTCTCACTTGTGTTTCTCTAACACCCTTTTTTGTGTCTACTCCTTTCACTTTTTATTTATTTTATAATCCTTTGAGTTGATAACCAAGTGTACATAACCCTAGTTTCTCAATGAGATTGACGGTTGAGAATAAATCCCAATCAACGATGGATATTATATCTAAAACACTAATGTAAATATTTAACATTTTATTAGACATTAATCAACCAAATATAAAAGTCTATTCACTTTAATAATCATTTTAATTAAAGTGAATTATAAAAATAAGAAAGGTCATTTGTTGATGACTTCCACATGCTAGAAACATGACTTGTGCGTTAAGTCCATAATGCTACAAATATCAACACGCCCTCTTAAATAGGAAGGAAATTCTTGAAGAGTCAACCAAAACTAGCTTTCCCTCCAATCTTGGTACTATGTCACGCACATCATCCTTCACCATGGAATTCCTCAAAACTTGTTGGTTTGCTACTTCTTCAAAAATGGAAGCCTCAAAATCAATGATGCAACTCAATAGCATCATATAGTTCAAAGACTTTCTCTCCTTGAATGTACTCCTATGAGACTCAACATGCTCCTTAGCACGACTCAATGTGTGCATGAACCATCGAGTTCTCTTGACAGAACTAGAATGGGTTGGATTGTCATATTGCATGTCTTTTCCCAAAGGAACATGGGCAAATCTTAAACGTGGATCATGACCTTAGCAACCCCTATGATTAACCGGGACATTTCTACAACCCCATTCTACCGGGGATTATAAGATAATGTCGATCCTCTAATTATTTCCTCCTCAGAACTCCTTGAAGTCGTTAGAGGTAGTATGTATTCTCCCATTTTCTAACCTCCTGACTTTGATATTTTTCCCTTATCCGTTTTCTCCACAAGAGACTTGAACTCTCAAATTGGTTGAATACCTCATCCTTGGTCTTCATGAAGATCCATGTCCTAGAGAAATCATCAATGAAAAAAGCATGTAGTATTCCTTGTACTAATGCTACCGGGACATTGACCCACATTCATCTGAGTGTAATAGATCCAAAATCTCCTTGGACCTAGACTTTCTACTTGGGAAATCATCCTTGGCATGTTTTCCAAGTATGCACCCTTTCCACATGACCCCTCGTTGCTCAATAATCAAATATGGAAAACTAATGAAAATATCCATAAAAATTGGCAACGCTCTATAATGCAAGAACCCCATCTTCCTATGTCACAACTCACACGGGTTGCAACTGCTATGAACCAAGGCTCGAACAAGCTCACCCCATAACTTGTACAAATTTTCCTCTCTAACCTAACTCCCCAACTTATGTTAGTTATATCCTTCGCATGATGAGTGCTTTTCCTTTCCTCGAACTCAACTACAAAACCCTTATCATCCATAAATGAGACTAAAAGCAGGTCTTCTTGAGCCCTATAACATACAACATGTCCTTCACTTCCAACAAGCTACCTGGCTCGAGTTGAAACAAAATTGTCCCAACTCCATTTACTGCATACTTGGCATCATAACCAATCTCCATGTACCTGAGTCTTGCTCCATTAGACCTGTAAACAACTCCCGTGTTGATTTTATATGGTGAGATGCACCATTATCCACATACCATGCACTCCTAGAAACTGCACTAGTAGAAAGGAAGGGAACCCATGAGAAATCATTCTCAAATTTCGCAACAAACTCGCTCATCTGAGTTTCAGCTGAGGCTACCAATTCTTATTGCTTCAAATTCCTCTTCCTTCTTCCCCATACACATTGTGATGCATAATGTCCAAGCTTGTGACATCCAAAACAATTGATTTTATTTGTATCCTTCTTCTTCCTAGTTGTGAAGCTAACTCTCACCCTTACTCCCTTTCAACCCTCTTCATTTTCCCTTGTGTTAGCACAATAATTTTCAGCCAGAAGAGGCTTGCCTCCATAAGAAACTAAATAACTTCTACAGGCATATACATGCTTCTAACCTATCAACTCAAAGTTCTTGATTAATCTCATCATACAGAAGAGCACAAACATTCCATAGTGCCATGGCATCGAGGAATTGTCTATATATAGCATGGTCTGCCATTTTACTATCGAAAATTCTGCCAAATATCCTAAGACTAATGGCACTGCTAACTTCCCAAGGGTGCTACCTCCATTATGTCAATCTACCAAGTGAAGGTGTTGCTAATCATGATGGTGCCGTAATTTTCAATGTAAGAGTGAATTATATGGGCTACGGCTCAAAAGTGTTATTGGCATAACCCATGTGCTTACCAAATTTCACGTAGATTACTATTGTACCAAGGCATCAAATTCACAATCAAATTCGCAAAAACTCAATTGTGCAGAAGTTATTTTGGCAAAGACGCTTCTCCTATTTTTGGAGTGACTAACTTAAAACTTGTATTATGAACAAATGAGAAGGTATTTTTGAAAACCTGAGAGAGGCTTTTTTCATAATATTCAAATAACAAAACCTCTCTCATTTTTTTCAAAATTTGTTATGGTTTTATATATATTAGATTATATAAAGTGGAGTTACTAATCGTTTTAATAAAGAAATAGCTATCAAATCTCCGTATTTATCACGGGTTTTGATATTCATTTCACAGTGCTGCCACCTGTCAAGGATGGTTCAAATGGATTCTCAAGGATGATTTTATATGTCAAGGGACACCTAGACCTAGGATTTATCTCCATCAAAGGCCTCATGCAATTAGGGTGGAAACAATTTTATTAATGACTTCAACAAATTCCTGAAAATTAGGCATTTGATGGATTTTTTCTTTGATTGTCACAAATTATCTCAACAAGGCTTAAAATCCAATGGAGGAGATGGGATCTGACCTCCTAAGATTATTTGGATGCTATTTTATATTTTAAGGAAGGAGATATCTCTTGAGAAGGGGGATTCATGAGCCAAGAGAGGCTAGAGAGTAGGAGCATGCACCTTGTGTGTGTTCATTTGTAAGCTCGTGGGAATTTTATGATTGTAAGCATTACTGCATCATTGGAAACTCATGAGAGCTATGATTTCATATTGTAATTCTTTTATTACATATATTCTTATTTGAATATATTGCAGATTTGAGGATCAAAGGTTGTCAATGATTTATGGATCCCTACAGCAGAGACTATTGTATTTTTCCCATCATTCATTGTTTATTTTCAAGTATTTGTTGATTCATTAAAATTGAGAGGGCTAGCCTATTTACTGGAAATTCTATCTTATGTTTTCCTTCTTCATTCTTCCACCTATCAACATATAATCTTGTTTTATGTTGAGTGGATTTTGTGCCTTCGATGAGTAAAATGTTTATGACCTACTGCCCATTGGTATCCTAATAATCCAATTTGTTTCATCTCCTTTCTTTCTCCATCTTTTTATCCACCTATTCAAAAACAAAATTATCTTTTACATTCCCGGATGGTGCTGTTTAATTTTACAGCCAAAGTGTGGATTCTTTTCTACATTTCAACACCTTATTCATCCGGGATTGATAAGGGTCAGTTCTCTCATCACCTTTCCTCCATGTTACTTTTAGGACTCCTCTTGAGTCTCGGCCCTAGATACAATCATCCCAAATCCTCTCAAAAGTGGGGAAGGTTCTCCTGTTCAAAAATACCCTTGACAAATGGTTCCAAGGGTTTGAGAATCCATTCAATGTCATATTTACCATTCTACATCAACCACCTCCCCAACTGGTGCAAGTTGATCATGGATATAGGTGATCTTCATTAGGTAACTGGTAAATGAGTCTGATCTGGACATTTTCATGGATCTAAGATTATTCCTCAATACCATATTCATACTTTCGTTCTCACTTTGATAGAGACTTACCAGGGTAACCAAACATCTCCTTGGATGTCTTCTGACAAGTAAGGGATCGAATGATCCTTCACTACATCAAAGGTCACATGCATGGATATGATCTCATTCTTGTGAGCTTCTAATTGTTGTGGATCCATTGGTGAAGGAACCACTTTGTCAACAATATCCCAAGATCATTTTCCTTCAAACCTGAGACTAGTTGCTGCCATCTTTCATATCTAAACAAATTTTCGCAAAAATTTCCTGAGTCCTTCAAGCATTAGTAAACTCAATTGTTGGACTTCATATCTAATAGATATGTTGTTATAAAACCTAGATATTCACTAGATATGGCTTCTAGTCACTCAGAACTAATAAATTTGTTGTTGTAAGCCTCATAAATGCACTAGATTTGATTGTTGGTCACTCGGATCTAATAGATCTATTTTTGTATACCCTAAACATGTACTAGATCTTGGTGACTTAAATCTAATATATCTATTGTTGTAAACCTCAAATCTGCACTAGATCTAACTATTGGTCACTCAAATATAATAGATATATTGTTGTAAACCCCATATTTGACTGTTGGTTACTCGAACTTTAACAGATATATTGTTGTAAACCCAAATTTGTAAAACAATTATAGCATAAATTCATAGGTAAACACAATGAGTTTCAGATCTAATCAATGGTTGAAAACACACATTTTATGCAATAACCATTAACAGTAAAATATTTAGAGCAACCACACAAAATATACCAACACAAATATCCGAAACCCCACTGGGAAACCTATTGTATTTTTCTCACCACGGATACATACAAAAACACCACAATGATGCTGCTTTGGGAGCCCGTACCAGTTGTACGATTTCTTACAGTCGCTAGTCCTTTGTTGGGAAGTCGTACAGTTATACAATACCCATGTTATAGCTTGAGTTCTTTTTTATCTTCCTTGTTAGGCTATTACAGAGCTTATCAGCTACTGTAAACACACATACAATACCCTTCTGACCCCACTCCATCAATCTATACCATTTGTACGGTATCCTTGGTACTTAGTATGATTTATGGGTAACTTTTATTCTACCTTACATATGGTATCTCTTCTTCTATTTATTCATTGCACTAGAGAGTCTATGAGCCTAATATCCTCTTCCTCATCTAAACGACCTATCTTGGTCTCTCTTGGCCCCTACTTGACTTCTCCTTGATCAACTGGACTCAACCAGATGCCAGATCTCTCTTAGAAGAGCCACCCTCCCTCAGATGATTTTCTTCACTTGAGACAATAAGAAATGAGGCTCTCTTGGTATTTTAAGAACCCTTGCCATTATCCCCTTAAATTATGGCTCTTAGATCTTCACTCAAAGAGATCTGATGGTGGGGACTTAACCAAGCATTAAGACAACTTGAGTCGCATCCAATGGTTGTGAATTAATATCATGTTGACTTAAGATATCCCCACCATCACTAATATGTCTAGACATCATGGGGGGGCCTTCCACGCTACTAGAAACCCCTAGTGTGGAAGTGTTCACCGAGCTATACTCTAACACTCTCTTATCAAGGAGGTAATCAGAACCGAGTTGTCCCCTCCATGGTACACATCATTGTGAGTCTCTCCCTCTGAATATGAGAGACCCATCCTCTCTTAGTATGGATACTCAACCTGCTATGATTGGTAGCTGATTTTTCCACTGCACTGAGACCATCTAGGTATCCCCACTCCTCCAATTGATTCCACTACCACCATGTGGGCCTGCTGAGGAGAGCCTCCTGCTCTCTCAAATGTAATCCAATTTTCCCATCACATCCACCCTTGAATTTGTAGATGGTTTTCCCCCACAACCTATACAGGAGATCCTCATTGATACCTATTATCACATGTGGTCCCAGATCCTAACCTCTGACAGAGCGAATATGCATACCATGACCAAAGAAATTGGCATCGTAGCATTAATACTCCAAGGCTGATATTGAGAGTACACTAACTCTCATACTTGGTACATAAAGTACCTCTAATATCCTGAGAATCCTGCCCGATTCTATCTGTAATGATATTGTCCATTTTCCTTGGATTGCCACCATGCTAGAGTGCACACAACATCTTACATAGCCCAAGTCTTTAGCTAAGAACTCCTGGAATTCATATATTTCCCCAATCATGTGGCAAGTGGAACCACTGTATAGGTACCACCCATATCTAGATATTCCCTCCGATTCAAGGAAGAGTGTATACTCATCCTTTAACATCCCGGAAATCGAGAGTTCTCGCAACCAAATGTTTCTCTTCATCTTCCTCATCTTGATCCTCCTCTTCTGCTAAAGGAGCCACTTGCTTCTTCCTACCCTTAGCTCTATTTCCTTTCTTGGCTTGAGAGCACTATATGGCATAATTCCCAAATTCTCCACACACATAACATTGAACATGTGAGAGATACTTCTTTGGCCTACCACTTGTGGCTCCTCCTCTAGAAGTTGGTTACTGCCTCCTCGATCCTTTATGGAGGTGAGGAGAGATTCTCCTCCTTCATCCTTTCTACATCCTTCCTCTTATGACTTTCTTGGCAACAATCATCCCAATATGTGTCAAGATGGCGCACTTTCTCCTGCTATCAAATTCCGCAATAAAAGGGTCCCACTCATTTGGGAAGTCTATCAAGGTTGATCTAACCATCTCAACTGGTGAGAGATTTAATCCTACTTCTAGAAGCTCATCTAAAAATTGTTTCACCTTGGTGAGATAAGTTTCAACACCTTCCCCCTTTGCCATCCGTGTGTGTAGAAGTCTCTCCTTGAGGGCCATGATCATTGTTGGATTAATATGAGAGGGGGTGAACTGACAGACACAATTTAATCATTTTTAACCATAAAATGCAAGTGTTATATCAATGTATCATTATCATCCAATATTTTCGCAGTAAATAAACAATGAACAAATGTGTGAGAAATCATATACATACACAAAACATCAAGAGCTTTTTAATGGAACCCAAAGGTGAGAAACCATGTATCATTTTTCTATATGTCTTTAAAATTACATCTATCGGAAGTAATTCAACTTCTTTATTTTTTAGTTGCAACCGAAGGAGGATCCAACCCCCTAGTTTCTTAAGCTACAACCCAGGGGAAGCTCCAACTCCTCAATTCCCTATCTATAACCAAAAGGAGGCTACAAACACCTATGTTCTCTAGCTACAATCAGAAGGTGGCTACAACTACCTATCATTTCCTCGTCTAACTCACAAATATAAGTAGAATGATGGAACCATCAATACACTATCACTTTGAGATATATATTGTTGTAAACATGTACCAATCAATCAGCATAAAACAACTTGTAAATAACATGTACCAAAACAACCTATAATCAACTGGTATTATAAACAAGAGCATCAACCATGCCCAACATGTACCTCCTAACATGTACCATCAATGAGTACATCAACCATGCACCCAATATGTACCAATCAATGATCAACACATAAATATGACTCATATCAAGATGTACCAACATCATCAACTATATACCTCATGTATGTGCCAACTTCATCAATTATTTGTCTCTAACCACATACCCACATGTACATCAACCAAAAATCCTCACAATTTCATCATCCAAATATGATTTGTAAATTTGTAATAGACTTGGTTTATATGATCATTATTACCTAAACCTTCCTTAACTTTAACAAAAGAGACTAGCATTTTGTCAAACTTTACTTTCTTTAGTCTAAGATGACTAATTTTGGATTAGTCAACAAACCCCAGAACCTGAAATAATCATAACTATGTACCCTGTGAATGAATAAAGATATGAAAAATAGTATATAATGTTCTTCAGTGTCTTTTGTGCAATTTCTCCAAGTTTCATTACTTGGAGGAATTTCACAAAAGGAGTTATAGCAAAATGACATACCTGTTGATTTTTTTCTTATTCTAGAGGAGCGAGATTGTAGAGCATGCCCCAAGATGAATATTTGTTGTATGGATCGAAAATGGTACACATACTAAAGACTAATTTATAACCAACACATTTGGTCCACTTAATTTGGATCCGCTATGAAGAAGTTATGACGTTTTAATTTAAACATATGTTTTAGACTAGTTTTGAGACTAGCCATTAAACCCTATTTTCCACCTGAGTGTAACTTCAAAAATACAATCTAATTCAATAAGCTGAAATTTTTATCATAGATACTTGGATATGTTTTCACGGCCTCCCATATTTCTCAAGTAGCTTGAATCATTCTATAGAAAACATTATTGTGAAAATGGTGAGATGACCAGGAAATAACATAATCTTTAGAAAGCACTCATCAAAAGAATTTATCTCCCCTTGAATTTTCTGCCTCTTTACTTCACCTTCCTTTGAAATTCATCCAGATATCCTTGGTTACCTCAATCACTTATAGACATTCAATATGCTCATGTACTAAAATAAGAGATCATTTCCTCTTACTTATACTTTCATGTAGCTCATGTCACTTCAACCATCTTAAACCACTTTCCTTATTTTAGGCTAAACCTAATTTCTAACCACTTGTCCACTTAGTAATTCTCTCCATTAACTTTTATTATTTAAATAATTTATTTTGTATCCACTTTGGAATTAAAGTACACTCATCACTTCACTTTTATTATTTAAATAATTTATTCTTGCAAACTACTTGACTACTTTGACCTTTTGGGTTTTAAATGACTCATGAGAGTTCTTCAACTTCACATGGCCATAACTATCTAGAATCATGAGGAGTTATGTGACATTCCACAATTACCTGGAATGGAATGACATGTACTATCCATCTAGAATAGCATTATTTAATTACTTTCTTCTTTTGCAACCACTTTGACTATTTCTTTATCTTTTAGTTTCTAGATAAGTCATGAGAGTTCTCCAAATTCACAGTGGCCACAACTCTCTAACCATGAGGAGTTATGACATTCCATACCACTGTAAATGGAATGACATGTATATCCATATAGAATAGTGTTATTTAAACAATTTATTCTGCAACCACTTTTCATTTATTTTGACCTTTTGGAGCTTATCGATGACTCCATGAGGGTTCTCCATCTCACATGGCCACAACTCTCTAACCATGAGGAGTTATGTGATCGCTCCACACTCACAGAATGACATGTACATCCATATAGAATAGTTCACCTTAAAATATATTAAACTCATACCATTATACATCAAACACACTTGGGTCCATTTCCCAAACCTTTGAAGCATCGGAATTTCTAATGGACTTTTCAAGGGTTGTCATCACCAACCAACACAAATAGTCAACATTGCTCTCATGATTAGCTTCAAATAGTTCTTTTAAATGTGATCACATCTCATGGGTTGTTTCCATAGTTTCTCACCAATATTGTATAATTATGTGGGTAGATTCATGAACTCTAATTAGAGAATCCTTTGAGCCTAATCTCTAGAAACAAAGAGTTACTAACTAATCCAGAACTCATATATTTTTCATTTTGGGGTCCACTTTTATCCTCATTTTTAAAATGTTGCCACCAGAGTACCTCCATTTTTAGGTAAGTGGTTTTTGATATTTAAATTTTTCATCCACATTTTTTAAATGCTTGTTTTTCATCTATTTTTAATTTTTTCTAAAAATAAAATAAAATTATTCAACGGTGTTTTTAGTCATTTTTTCATGCTTCTTTCAATCTTTAAAATATTTTTTACCATTTACTTTTTTAAAGTTACGATTTTTCATACAATTTTGTCTCCTTAATTAATTTATTGTTCCATACTTTTTAAATATAATGAAAAAAATCATTTTTAACACATTGTTTACCTTTACTTCAATACATCGAAAAAAAATTGTAGTTAAATAAAACTATTTTTGAATATTTAGCAAAAATATACACATTTTATAGCCATATATAATAATAATAATAAACTATACATTTTGGTACATATTCCTTAAAATAACACGTCAAATAAAGCATTTTAATGGACATAATTGAACAAAAAAATGTCAACATTTAATAAAAAAAATTATAATTTTCTTTCATATTTTTATACATTTGAAGTAAAAAATGACAACATTTAATAGAATTTTCCAATGTATAGTGATTCACATACAAATAAAATGAATAAAAAAAAAAAAAATATTCATGACAAAACAACAATAGATACATCTTTATTCTTATTTTAAAATCTTAAAGTCAAAACATTACAATTATAGATCATCAAAAATTTGCAAAATTAAGCAACATCTTCAAGGGCATCTTAAAACTAATCAACAATATCATTATCCAAAATTCATCATTCTCAACAAACACATTATCATCTTCTTCGACGTCATTTTGTGCTTTCGTTGTGTCATTTTGTTCTTCCATTGGCTCTTTGATATCCGCAAGTTCTCCAAAGTGATCATTTTCAATCATTCCTCCCAATGGTACTTGAGGTTCCTTTGACAATTTTTCCACCTTTGATTCACTAAAATCCCATTTCCTCAAGACAACTTCTTGCATTTCATCTAGAAGAGCTCGAATAGCATTAATTCTTTGTTGAATAAAACTACACAGCATTGGGTCACTTTCAATGGCTATGCAATTCCTTCCTTTCTTTAGGCAACACGCTAATGTTAAATCTAATCACCAAATAAAAAATAAATAATGAAGTTAGATACTGTAAACAGACATAAATTAAAAATAATATAAGATTGAAGTATGATTTTATAAATATTAGATCATAATTCTTACATGAACTTGAGAACAAATCCAAAACTCAATCTCCTTCATTTGAAAATGTATCTATAAGATAATTAATTAATGCTTGTGATTTTTGATAAATGTTAACCATCTCTCATTTCAAATCAATTTTCTCATATGTTAGCTTTCTAACCACAACATTGTATACCAATATATTACTAAGAGTATCTCCATCCTTTGCATTTACAAGAATAGAATTATAAAGAATCATATTTTGTCAAGGTTGCAAGATGTATACTCTCAAAATCATGTTTAAATGATTCTCTATTGGAGCTATGAATATTAGGCATGTTCATGTAACATAAATAAGTGCAAATTCAATTAACTCATGAATTGATAAAATTGTTTTCTAATCTTAATTGTTAAACATACACTTTCAATATCTTACCAAATAAATTGCATCATTGTCTTTTCTTTCCCCTTAAAGTTTGATTGTACTAATCTTTGTTGTGTGTCTGAATGAAATACTAGAAATCTCTAAAATGGTGATGGTGTAACTTCTGTAAATCTCATAACCACTTTATTGAAAGCTTGGTAAGTATAAGTCTCAATATCATATCCAATGTTTTGGATATTATAACTATGAGGGATATCCGCAATAACTAGGGAGTATTCTTTTTTAGGAACAATATTTGCAAGTTGTTCACAATCATCTAATATCACTTTATATTGAACAGTGTCGAGCCCATTCCAAATGTAGTGATCAAGGGTGTCATCAAGTTGAACATTTTGAACACGTCTCCTTCTTTCTCTTTCAAACTTAGCTTTTTGAATAAAAATTTGAAAGTGTGAGATACTCCATTTGCATTCTTATTTGACATCTTTAATGAAAGAAACAAACATATAGTTATATATATATAACTATTAAAATAAAAATAAATTAACTTACAAACTAATAATATGAATGTAATAAATCAACATACCTTTTTAAATGCAACAAAAAATTGTTTCAATACTGTTGAAGAGCTTGAATCTGGATAATTGAGTTTAACATCATCCCAACTTTCTTCATTCAACATCTTGACCATTTTCTCTTGTATTCTCATATACACCTTGTGACTAAATACAAAATAAATAATGTTATAATGATATATATAACAAAATACTTAGAACATTGATATGTTAAACTGAAAAAATAATAATTTTCTTGTCCTAACATAAATAAAAATAACTCAACAAACTTACTTTTTAAATTCATTACACATTTCTTCCATTGAAAAATCTCTTGACCTAACACGTGATAATATAGTTATGATAAGTTTATCATCCTTCACTCCTTGTATTGATCTCCAAGGTGTTCTAGAGTCATATCATCTGGAAGACTTTTTATGTCAGGACATGTCTTACTTGTGCCACATATCAGTGGTTTAGCCTTCTTAACTCTCTGATTTTTTATACTAATTTTCCCATAGGGTGAATATCTCATCTATCAAATCCCATACATATCCAGTTCTAAATCCCAATTGAAAATATCTATCCACAACTCTAAATATATCACTTCCTTTGCAATTTTTTTCTTTTGTATTTTCATCATAAGTGGGAATCATATTTCCATACAACATTGCTTCTGAAACTTGGCATCAACATTTGATCTCTCCCCACGACATATTTCAGAAAATTCATTATGGATAAATCTCACCCTTTGAATGAAATTCATAGACATTACATACTCATTGTTTGTGTTATGGTGTAACATCATGCTCTTGCGCACACTTGATTGGACTTGTTCTTTGAGGACACTTGCGTGCAAGTGATCCAGTTCCTTATATGATTGATTGTTTCACTTATGGATTATGATGATGTTGTGGATATGATGATATGTTATTTGATTATATTTGTATCGACATGTGTTATTGACTAGTTTCTCTTGAGTGTGCAGGGCTCTGGACTGATTGAGGATGTTGATGGCATCGATGGACCTCCTTGGACTTTGTATCGAGTCAGGGAGTGGATTGTTTATGGTTTGAGTGTTTTTTTTATTGCATATGTGACATATGACTGGTAAATTATGGTGTTAATTTTGGATCGCTGACGTGTTTCGTTGATGGATACATGTTGGCGATAGCTTGTTATTCAGACTCACATTTGGAGTAAATGGGTCATGCACGACAACTAGAGATATTTAAGGAGAGGTGTGGCATCATCCCTTCCACAACCTATTAGCATTCTCGTTGTGGATCGAATTGTAGGTTAACAATTACCTAGTTTGAGAGATCCACGATGTCGTCAGGGCAGACTGAAACAGTCCCTCATGAAGATTCTAAGGGGCATGCAATAAGGAAAGGTCCTTATTCCTTAGAGTCCCTTAGTCTCCCACAAGGTCACCTAACAAAGTATTGACTCCAAGGGCTTGTGTCTACCAAAATCAGTAAAAAGACGAGTGGCACCCTTGGATCATGTAGTGTATCTTGAAGGGCACGTCGCATAGATGGAACTTGAATGAGGGCGAGTGGAACCCTTGGAGCACATAGTGCGTCTTGAAGGGAACATTGCAGTTTTAAAACTGGTGAGTCAATGAACCTTGGCACCTAGAAAACATTATCTCATTCTGACATAGTTAGCCTTAAGATAATTGTTGCATGAGTAAAGTTTAAAAATTATAAAATTTCCCTTAAAAACAATTTTGTTGACCCTAGTTGAATTTAAATCCTAGGTCTAAGTAGGATATGAGAACTAAAAATTACTTAAGCAAATAATAAGGGGGGGATGAATAAAATGGGGGTAAAAATAAAATTTAAAAAATTAATGGAGGATTAAATTATTTAAAAGATTAATTGTTGGCTATGTGCAAAACTTGTTAATTTAGAACATAGATAAAAAAGGGGAAACTTAAATACAAAAGGAATGTGGAACATAGAAGGGAATCTAGTCTAGAGAACTTTCTAATTTCGAACTCAACTAAGCATTAAGAAAGACGTCGGTCATTAAGGGAATGTGAGGGAATAAAGGGACATTGAGCAACGTTTCTAGGAACGCTTTTAGGTGGGTGAAAGAAATTGACAATTTAAATTAATTAATTAAATGAAATTCTGGTGAAACTAAGGGATCGAGTAATAAGTGTACACGAAAGAATTTTCCTAATAATAAATTAATAAAAAGAATTTAGTGTGCGTTTTGGAAACAAGACACTAAGAAAACTCTATAAAAGAAATGGCGGAGGAGGAGAATGGATCACGTTTGGTAGACGTAGTGTTATGATGTCGATATTTTTCTTGACTGATTTTTCTTGTGGGAGTTGGGATGCCCATCTCGATTAGAGAGTGGTAGTTCGACTTTGCGAGGCAAGCTAGGAGCTAGCTTTCTTTGGTTTGTGTGTGTGGCCCCTTTGTGGCTCGAGGGGCTCAGGGGGAAGAAGATTACCCCTAGTGTTGGCTGGGAGGTATCAGTGAGGTCTCAACTGTTAGCAAGCAAGAGTTAGACGGAGCGCAAGCGCGGGATAACCATCTCGGATCTTGCACCTTCGGTTAAGGTACGCATGTGTAAAATTGTATTGGTAATCAAGTTAAAAATGCATGGACTCAAATATTGGTGTAATTGTGATGGTTTTTCTAATTTCGAGCTAGGCGAGATTTTTTTTATGTTGTGTAAATTTTAGATAATTTTTTGATGGGCGGCCCTCCATTTTCAATTATTAGAATTTGAACATTCATTTAAACCAATAGTTTTATGACTTAGAGAGATCCCTTTCTCTGAGGTTTTAAAGGGATTTGATTGTTGTTTTTTACCTTTTGTTTTCCTACTGGGAGAGATCCCATGCTTGAGTTAAAAAGCTTTGCTTAGAGAGCACCTGAGTGGGCCCAATGGTTAAGAACATGTGTTATCTCCGGGGAGGTCACATGTTCAAAACCGGCGGGGGTAGGGATGTTCATATTGGCCCCTTGTGACAAGGCTAGAAGGGTAGATGACCCCTGGGATAGAGGTTTCACTTAGGTGGGGCCTCGAGACGTCTCGGCCCCTGCTGAGTCACAAGTTATTTTACTCTCCTTTTCTCTTATTTTGTCAAGCGAATATTCCTGGAGTTTCACTGTGTTTTCCTTTTAAGAATCACCATGGAGTTTCACTGTGTTTTCCTTTTAAGAATCACCATGGAGTTACGTCTTACCGTGAAAACACTTCTGCCACCCTAGACCCTGATATTGGAAAGGGATTGAGCTGCCTGACCTGAAGATAGATACGAATATGAAATCTCATCTCTCTATCCTTGAAGATTAATCTCTGGAATCTTGCTTCTCGCTTAAGATTTAGAACCTTCCCGAGAATCTTGCGACCTGTGGAGAACCTGTAGATATCGGCCCTTCCAACGCTATATACAAAAACCCCTTACCTACTTACCTTTAGAACTTAAGAGATCATGATAGATTCTCGCCTTCAAACCTTGCGATATTGAACCTGGAAACGCTCCTAGGAAAAGACTCAAAGGAAATCGCACAACCCGGAACTAGATATTTACCTCACTGAATTAGCTTTATTTACTTTCTTTGTCTATCTATTACAAAGATATTTTATTGCTTAGAGAACCCACATGAGTTATCCCTTATGGAGTTTTTCCTACCAACGATTTTCTCTGCGTTTTTACTTCCTCTCGACCACTAAAATTGCCCAGCGATTTTGTTATTTACCTCTCATCTTTGGGCATAATCATCCCTGTGATTCACCATCTGGGCGAATTAATCTTACCTCCGTGTTTTTAAATACTTCACCCAGCATTGCAACTTAACCCTCTTGTCGATTGTATCCTTCTCTGCGTGAAGGAAGAACACCCCAACAACACACGAGCAGTTCTCTGCGTTTCCATCCGTCCCTTCTGTTGGAACTGGCGTTAAACTCTACGTGTTTCCCAGCCTCTGCGTTTGCACATTTTTTTACTGCATTTTACACAAATGCACTTGAGTTCTTACCCCTTGCGTACGGCGAGCAATCCTTTCCCAATCACATTCACCTTCACACAACTCTTCTTCTTGTTCTCTCTAACGCTTACACTCAGAATCCTGACTCTTAAGGAATGAATCGGAGCTCAGCGTTTTCCCAGTTCGTATCCCCATAAATGTGTTGGGTTATTATTGCACAGCGTAAATTGCACAACGCCTCTTGGTTATCGAACCTCCAGGAGAGGGCTCACAAGGAATTTGGTTTATTAAACTGTATCGAACCTCATCGACCAACGTTGGTATTTATCCTTGTCAGTGATATTTCAAGCACCTGCCAGTCTCATTAACGGACAACGATGACAGTGGTGTTGGCCTTCCTTAAGAGAGAATTTCCTTGTGTGTGGCATAAGAATGGAAGTCATCACTGGAGATGCCCTTGGTATAGCCTCTAACCGCCAACAATGGATTGACATTTATTACTGATGATGAATCCTTGACAACTAATAGATTTTACTTGTTAGTCGAAAATCTTCTTTAATGTAAGCGAAGGACCATTCTTTTATAACAAGGAACCCCTAAATTCATGTTAGATAGTATTTATCTTGATGCGTTATCTGTTGTGGACCTTCGTTACTCCTTAAATTCTTTTTAGTTCTGCCAAAATTTATTTTTCCCCACACTTGAACCTTTGAGAACATGTTTTTGGACCCAACTGCTTTTCCCCTTGTCTTGTATAATACCTTGGATTAATTTAATCCACTGGTGAAAAGAGATACTCTATCAACGAAATAATAGGAATGGAATTTCAGACTTACACATGTTCAACTAGTAAAAGCTCCTATGAATGTCATTACCTTAGCCAAGGGCTTGTGCTTCAATTTTGTGGGCCTCTCGGATAGTTTCCCTTGAAATGATAGAGTGCCTTTTTCTTGGCGTAGCCCTTATCCTAAACTTGTATCTTAACACATTTCAAGAAAACCTTGGAATAGAGGGGATAAAGTTACTTACATACCTGGAAGCGAGATCTAGGAAGGGTATTCAAGTGAAACCTTCCCTTGTATTCACCCATCCTCAAAGCCTTGTATTCACCCATCCTCAAAGGGACTTTAACTTGTCATGTTAATTAGTGATAAATGTGTCGATTATATGGATAAATGTTATTTGTAGATGAACTAGTTGGAATGTTTTTAGTTACTAAATGCACCAATCATACTATTGTATGCCAAATTTAGTTGAACCGTTCGTGGAATGTTTCATAAGTGGTAATTGCATCAAATTTATTGTTATGTGTCATTTGTAGTTGGGCCATGGTGAGAATGTTTCTCAAGTGAAATTTGCACCATTAACTATGTGAACGTATGTTTGCTTTAGAAACTTGTTTACCTTGCGCCATGAAATTAGAATTCATGATTATTCTTTGCGCTATGGGATAACATTGATGTATAAATGATTAAGTGTTTATATTTGCTTGCGCCTTGGAATAATGTTAATGAATAAATTATTGGGTGATTAGATTATGTGCGCCTTGTGTTAAATGTTGAGGTATGATCGGTTATGATTTGCTTAATCTTGCGTCTAGAAATTAATGTTGGCATGATGAGTAGTTATGTAGTTGTTTTACTCGTGCGCAATGAATATTTTATGTTGATGAATGATGGTTTTAGAGGTCGAATGCTCTCCCACGCATGAAAATTTAATGAATTGAAAGATGGTTTGATGTTTAGTTATTTATTTGAATAATTTATTCAGTTTATTTTTGAATGGTTTTAAAATTAGTTTATTTCTTGTGCACATGATAATTTAACGTATTGAATGATGCATTGTAAAA
>SNQJ01S0054699.1:44746-55549 GCA_010110895.2 Picea sitchensis
ACAAAACCATACAATTGGTACGGGCTCCCAAAGCAACATCATTGTGGTGTTTTTTGTATGTATCCTTGGCTGAGAAAAATACAATAAGGTTTTCCCCAGAGGAGTGGGGTTTCCAGATATTTGTGTTGATATCTTTTGTGTGGCTGCTCTAAATATTTTACTGTTAATGGTTATTGCATAAAATGTGTGTTTTCAACCATTGATTAGATCTGAAACTCATTGTGTTTACCTATGAATTTATGCTATAATTGTTTTACAAATTTGGGTTTACAACAATATATCTGTTAAAGTTCGAGTAACCAACAGTCAAATATGGGGTTTACAACAATATATCTATTATATTTGAGTGACCAATAGTTAGATCTAGTGCAGATTTGAGGTTTACAACAATAGATATATTAGATTTAAGTCACCAAGATCTAGTACATGTTTAGGGTATACAAAAAATAATCTATTAGATCTAAGTAACCAACAATCAAATCTAGTGCATTTATGAGGCTTACAACAACAAATTTATTAGTTCTGAGTGACTAGAAGCCATATCTAGTGAATATCTAGGTTTTATAACAACATATCTATTAGATATGAAGTCCAACAATTGAGTTTACTAATGCTTGAAGGACTCAGGAAATTTTTGCGAAAATTTGTTTAGATATGAAAGATGGCAGCAACTAGTCTCAGGTTTGAAGGAAAATGATCTTGGGATATTGTTGACAAAGTAGTTCCTTCACCAATAGATCCACAACAATTAGAAGCTCACAAGAATGAGATCATATCCATGCATGTGACCTTTGATGTAGTGAAGGATCATTCGATCCCTTACTTGTCCGAGAAGAAGACATCCAAGGAGATGTTTGGTTACCCTGGTAAGTCTCTATCAAAGTGAGAACGAAAGTATGAATATGGTATTGAGGAATAATCTTAGATCCATGAAAATGTCCAGATCAGACTCATTTACCAGTTACCTAATGAAGATCACCTATATCCATGATCAACTTGCACCAGTTGGGGAGGTGGTTGATGTAGAATGGTAAATATGACATTGAATGGATTCTCAAACCCTTGGAACCATTTGTCAAGGGTATTTTTGAACAGGAGAACCTTCCCCACTTTTGAGAGGATTTGGGATGATTGTATCTAGGACGAGACTCAAGAGGAGTCTAAAGCCAACATGGAGGAAGGTGATGAGAACCTGACCCTTATCAATCGGATGAATAAGGTGTTAGTACTGAAAGTCACACTTTGACTGCTAAAGTGTAAGCTTAGCACCCATCAGAATGTAAAAGATAATTTTGTTTTTGAATAGGTGGATAAAAAAGATGGAGAAAGAAAGGGAGATGGAAACAAATTGCAGATTAGTAGGATACACCAATGGGCAATGGAGTCACAAACATTCTACTCATCGAAGGCACAAAAACTGCTCAACATAAAACAAGATTATATGTTGATAGGTGGAAGAATGAAGAAGGAAAACATAAGATAGAATTTTCACTAAATAGATAGCCCCTCAATTTAATGAATCAACAAATACTTGAAAATAAACAATGAATGATGGGAAAAATACAATAGATCCTCTACTTCTTAGGGATCCATAAATCATTGACAACCTTTGATCCTCAAATCTGCAATATATTCAAATAAGAATATATATGAATAAAAGAATTACAATATGAAATCATAGCTCTCATGAGTTTCCAATAGTGGTAATGCTTACAATCATAAAATTCCCACAGGCTTACAAATGAACACACACATGAAAATTGCATGCTCTTACTCTCTCTAGCCTCTCTTGGCTCATGAATCCCCTTCTCCAAGAGATATCTCCTTCCTTAAATATAAAATAGCATCCAAATAATCTTAGGAGGTCGAATCCCATCTCCTCCATTGGATTTTAAGCCTTGGAGATAGGTGACGACAATCAAAGAGACAAAAATCCATCAAACTGCTAATTTTTCAGGAATTTGTTGGAAGTCATTAATAAATTGTTTCCACCTAATTGCATGAGGCCTTTGATGGAGATAAATCCTAGGTGCAGGTGTCCCTTGACATCTAACTGATCCTTGAGAAGCCATTCGAATCCTCCTTGAAAGGTGGCAACCTCCCAACAAGGCGAATATCAAAACCGTGACCATTACAGGAAATTTGATAGCGCTGCTGTAAAACAGTTGGTAACTCCACTTATATGTCTAATATCTATCAAACCATAACAAATTTTGAAAAAATGAGAGAGGTTTTTGTTATTTGGAATGTTATGAAAAAAAGCCTCCTCCAGTTTTCAAAAATACCTTCTCATTTGTTCATAATACAAGTTTTAAGTTAGTCACTCAAAAATGGGAGAAGCGTCTTTGCAAAATAACTCTGCACAATTCAGTTTTTGCCAGAATTTCGGTAGCGAATTTCGGTAACGCCCGACTGTGTGTCTACGTGAAATTTGGTAGCGCCCGGTTGTGTATCCTTTCAAACTTTTGGTAACGCCCGCCCATATAATTCACTCTTCTGTTGAAAATTCGGCAGCACCATCATGATTCGCAACACCTTCACTTGAACGTTGACATAATGGGTAGCAACCTCGGGTATTAACAGTGCCATTAGTCTTAGGATATTTGGCAGAATTTTCGATAGTAAAATGGCAGATCATGCTATATAGACAATTCCTCGATGCCATGGCACTATGGAATGTCTGTGCTCTTTTGTATGATGAGACTAATCAAGAACTTTGAGTTGATAGGTTAGAAGCATGTATATCCCTATAGAGGTTATTTAGTTTCTTATGGAGAGGCAAGCCTCTTTTGGCTGCAAATTATTGTGCTAACAAAAGGGAAAATGAAAGGGTTTCAGAAAGGGTAAGGGTGAGGAGTTAGCTTCACAACTAGGAAAGAAGAAGGATACAAATAAAATCAATTGTTTTGGATGTCACAAGCTTGGACATTATGCATCACAGTGTATGGGGAGGAAGAAGGGAAGAGGGAATTTGAAGCAATAAGAGGTGGTAGCCTCAACAAAAACTCAGATGAACGAGTTTGTTGTGAAATTTGAGAAGGATTTCTCATTGGTTTCCTTCCTTTCTACCGACATAGTTTCTAGGAGTGCATGGTATGTGGATAATGGTGCATCTCACCATATAAAATCAACACGGGAGTTGTTTACAGGTCTAATGGAGCAAGACTCAGGAGTACATGTGGAGATTGGTAATGATGCCAAGTATGTAGTAAAAGGAGTTGGGACAATTTTGTTTCAACTCGAGCCAGGTAGCTTGTTGGAAGTGAAGGACATGTTGTATGTTATAGGGCTCAAGAAGACCTGCTTTTAGTCTCATTTATGGATGATAAGGGTTTTGTTGTGGAGTTCCAGAAAGGGAAAGCACTCATCATGCCAGAAGGATATAACCCTAACATAAGTTGGGGAGTTGGGGTTGGAGAGGGAAATTTGTACATGTTACAGGGTGAGCATGTTCGAGCCTTGGTTCATAGCAGTTGCAACCCGTGTGAGTTGTGACATAGGAAGATGGGGTTCTTGCATTATAGAGCGTTGCCAATTTTTATGGATATTTTCATTAGTTTTCCATATTTGATTATTGAGCAACGAGGGGTCATGTGGAAAGGGTGCATACTTGGAAAACATGCCAAGGATGATTTCCCAAGTAGAAAGTCTAGGTCCAAGGAGATTTTGGATCTATTACACTCAGATGAATGTGGGTCAATGTCAGTAGCATTAGTACAAGGAGGCATGTACTACATGTCTTTTATTGATGATTTCTCTAGGAAGACATGGATCTACTTCATGAAGACCAAGGATGAGGTATTCAACCAATTTCGAGAGTTCAAGTCTCTTGTGGAAAACCAGATAGGGAAAAATATCAAGGTCCCGAGGTTAGAAAATGGGGGAGAGTATACATACCTCTAACGACTTCAAGG
The DNA here is from genome assembly GCA_010110895.2 of Picea sitchensis. Taxonomy (NCBI): domain Eukaryota; kingdom Viridiplantae; phylum Streptophyta; class Pinopsida; order Pinales; family Pinaceae; genus Picea; species Picea sitchensis. The sequence continues at coordinate 48,661 of SNQJ01S0054699.1, forward strand.
GTTTCTGCAAGGAGGAAATAATTAAGAGGGATCTGACATTATCTTACAACCCAGAGTAGAATGGGGTTGTAGAGAGGAATAATCGGTTAATCATAGGGGTTGCTAAGGTCATGATCCACGTTTAAGATTTGCCCATGTTCCTTTGGGAAAAGACATGCAATATGACAATCCAACCCATTCTAGTTCTGTCAAGAGAACTCGATGGTTCATGCACACATTGAGGGGGATGCTAAGGAGCATGTTGAGTCTCATAGGAGTACATTCAAGGAGAGAAAGTCTTTGAACTATATGATGCTATTGAGTTGCATCATTGATTTTGAGGCTTCCATTTTTGAAGAAGTAGCAAACCAACAAGTTTTGAGGAATTCCATGGTGAAGGATGATGTGCGTGACATAGTACCAAGATTGGAGGGAAAGCTAGTTTTGGTTGACTCTTCAAGAATTTCCTTCCTCATTAAGAGGGCGTGTTGATATTTGTAGCATTATACATGGACTTCTGCACAAGTCTAGTGTTTGACATGTGGAAGTCATCAACAAATGACCTTTCTTATTTTTGTAATTCACTTTAATTAAAAATGATTATTAAAGTGAATAGACTTTTATATTGAGTTGATTAATGTCTAATAAAATGTTAAATATTTACATTAGTGTTTTAGATATAATATCCATCGTTGATTGGGATTTATTCTCAACCGTCAATCTCATTGAGAAACTAGGGTTATGTACACTTGGTTATCAACTCAAAGTTATAAAATAAATAAAAAGTGAAAGGAGTAGACACAAAAAAGAGTGTTAGAGAAACACAAGTGAGAGAGAGAGAGAGAGTGATAAATGATTTTCATTCAATGTGCAAGTTTAAAGGAGGAAAGAAGAAACAATTTGCAGCATAAGAGATCGACCCACCAAGGTGTTGTTTTAGTAGAAGAATATCAAGCGATTGTAGAAGACATGGTGCAAGAGGATTTTTTCACCCCGTTGTATACGGTCGAGTTGCGGGGTCATACAAGTCGTATGATGCACCATAATGACCAGGGTTTTCTATAGTTTTTAATATTTCCTCAGTAGGCTATTTTCCTGGTTCGGAAGCCCTTGTAAGCTTTGAGTAATTTTAATGAAAAACTGATATTTGAAGCGCATAAATTTTCCGTGTGCTTCCATTGTTTAATTTCCAATGAATTCCATCCAGTGTATAATTATTTTATGTTTTGATTTTTTTGTTTAAAGTAATTTTTTTTGCTTGATATCATAAGGAAGTAATTTACCCAGGGTTGAAATTTTGACAATTTTATCATAACAATCTGTGAACTTTCATTCTTTTCAACTTATTCTTTCATGTGTTTTGTCTCTAAAGACATGTTAATTGCAATTGTCAATGTTAATTGCATTTTACCGATTATTGACAATTGCAATTATAAAGTAATAAAGACAACCATGGCATAAACATACCGAGGTATGAGGCCCTGTTTGTTTCTGCACATTCCTGTAACTATTGGGTTGAATTGCGTACTTTCATCAAATATTTCCATGTGGAACTTGGTTTTATCCTTGACACAAATCCAAAAATGTGTAATCGTTCTCCTTGTGATGCACGTAGGCCTTTGGTCAACACATTCTATTTTAGAACATGGAATGGTAAACAAGACAAGTGGTCCATTGTTGTGCGTTATGAAGCTTTAGTTTATGGTTGTTTAGTATTACGTCTCTTGTTTTGTTGAACTCAGTCACCACACTCGTGCTATACTTTACTGAATCATTTTTTAAATTCATAAAATGTGAGCAAATTTTGTGTGTTGCTGGACTCCTGAATCATTTTTTAAATTCATAAAATGTGAGCAAATTTTGTGTGTTGCTGGACTCCTTAGAGGATGATGTTTACGCACCCTTTTATATGATTGAATGTTAGCATATAATATTTCCCAATCAATTAATGCAATAACTTTCCTCTAGTCAAAATACTAAGGTTGCAAAGAAAAATAATTTTTTTAGGTGAAATTGCTCCTATACGATCTTAGTAGGAGATGTCAAAACACTCTAAAGGTTGTGTAGGTGATGGAAAATCACTCAAAAGGGTGTGCAACACAATGATAATTTTTGGGAGCATGTTTGTTATGTTGAGACTTCCTAACATTAAAAATTTCATTTAAAGAGTTCGATTAGTAATGCATGGTTTCATGCATGCCATTGGGGAAGTTTTAGGTTCCAAAAGTTCACACATACCACTTAGAATGTAATAGATTAATATTAAAAATTCACATAAGTATTATTTTGAATTTTAATATTAACATTTTCATATGTTTCAATATTAACATTTTTATATCTTTTTTTTATTTTTAATTTAAACTTATAACAATCTTAAATGCATATATAAAATAATATATATTTTCAAGAAAACAATTGTACTTTCTATTTCAGCATAAAATTGAAAGTACATTTTAAAGGTTTTTAGAAGTGCAAAATATATGAGTCAGTCCGAGAGGGGGTTATCTTAAAAAACATACCTTCCAACAATTTGGATAATGTATCTCAAATATAAGAGTCCCATAATATAATTTCAATACAAGGTCCCCCAAAAAGATTTTTTTGTTCCCAAAAAACATTACATCATCCATAACTTCATGAAAAATTTAAAGCATCCAACTAAAACCAAACCGAACAAGAATCTCACAGGTCACTAAAATTTGATTCATTTCGCCCTATAAAGACATTGTCCTTATATTCTTCAATGATGAACAAACCTAGATGTAAATGCAACACCTCCTTTGATAGAGCATCCAATTTTCCATTGAATTCATGATACACATGAATAAAACAATCTCTTGAAACTAGCCCACACACTCCTTCAATTGCGTAATTGTATTGATAAGACCTTGATTGTTTATTTGGGCATGATTTTTCATCAACTAAATAACCATTTTAGAGTCACCATATACCTGTAAATGGAAGACATCTCTATCAATAACAATATATAATCAAGCAAATAATGTGTTCATCTCTGTAAAGTTGTTTGATCCATGTCCTAGGTAGGATTTTCCAAGAAGATAATGAGAGTCTGCGAGATGAAGGGAGAATCCCAAATCACATTCACAAACTTCCTCTTGACTCGACCCATCAAAAAAACCCCAAGCAATCCATTTATCTATCCGAGTCCCCTTTAAGGAGTGGGGCCAAGCAGGATCGGGCGTGTGTTTATACGAAAAAGAAATTGCCAACGCCCTCATGGAAACCATAGTTGGAGGAGATAACTTATCTTGAAATAAAATTTATTACATGCTATCAAGATGTCCCATGCCACAACTAATGGAAGGGATCTGAATCCTTTTAGAGGATGAATTTCGTAGAACCATCTAAATCACTGTAAGATGGATTGTTTGCCCCAAAGATTCAAAATATCGATCTGAGATTCCACGTGAGACCAAACCATTTTATTAAATTGACATGGAAGAAAAATATGGAAGATGTCCATTGCAACCAAATGGAATAAGGAACAAATACTTGGACCCTTTTAACCACGCTTCAACATTCTGTCCCAAGTGAAATTAGATTCTTCAGAATAAGCGAAAATAAGAGAATTCATTTCAAAGGAACCTTTAATTTCTATATTTTTGTATACCACCTTTTAGCATGGACCATATTATTCCCAATCATGGAGATATAACCTTGTTTGGATATGTATTGAATCCCTATGAGATTATAAACCCATACCAGCCCATCATTTCCATCCTTGATTCTAGTTCCCACATTAACAAGTTTGGAGATGAAAAAATTCCACCGTGGGTGCCACTCCTCTTCCAGGTCTAGATTGGTCGTCGATAACTATCCTTGGTGCTATATAATCACAGAAGACCATTTAACAATCTAATCAAGAGAACACTTGTCAATCTCATGTAGATAAGTTATAATAATTTTAGGTAAAAAATATTTTGGCTACACCTCGTAATTGTGTATGAACCAATACAAACCTTATTAACTGACACATACTTCCAAGCAAGGTGTTTCCCAACCACTAAGAAAGACTGAGAGATGGCCCTCCGAAGACTTGTGGAGATGTTGGATGACTTAAGGGTGGACTGGATCCATCCAATGATAGAGTCTGGTGCAATATATTTGGCCACAAGAATTTGATGCCACATACTATCAAGCGTGAGAAAAATCTAGAGAAATTTCCCAACCAAGGAATTCCCAAAATAGAATAGATTCTTGAGGCCCCATCCCCCCTGATACTCATACAAAGCTATTAACTTCCATCTCACAAGGTGATACCCCAAATAATTAGTTTTACCTTTCCATAGATAATTGAAGGCTAATATTCAAATTTTATGAAGAATTCCTTTCAAAATCGACGCCAGAAGATGCCAATACACCAGAATGGGTTCTTGACAGATTTGAGTAGGATTAGTCACCCATGCCAGAAGATCCAACAATTACACCAAAAGTTGTGTTGGAAATATTTTTGTCATTGATGTTAAAGACAAGGGGAGGCTACATATGTCCAGGATAAAGATTGCAAGATGGAGATTGTTGGAAATATTCTTTTTGGATTTTTGATGCTCAATTTGGATACCCTATATTTGAAGGTATTTTTAATATGAATACCTAGGTCAAATGGAAGCATAGGATATATGGTTGAAAATATTATTTCGATACCTTTCCAATGGTATATTTCACTCCATCTAACTCCATAAGAATGAGGAGATATGAAATATTTGTTCAGGTCAACCTAGCGAGAAAGTACAAGTCGACCCAATCAACTTTAGAAGTTTCCCCCATAAGTGAACACATAAACACTATAAATACATGATATATGTGCGTATTTGAAGAATATCCAAGCAAGAAGAGAAAGTACAAGTTCACAAAAAAGATCTGAGGTGTGTAAGAGTTGTTGGAGAGTATTCTTGGGGTCTAAAGGTGCACAAGAGGAGTTTTCTTGGAGTTTTAAGGGTGTTCCATGAAGGACCAAGGTCTATGATGTTGCAAAGTATGTTGTGTTGAGGTTATGTTGCTACAGTCTCGAATTATATTCTGGGAATGATGTTATGAGGTTCGCTAGGGCGTGAAGGATAAATCTGACTAGGTTTTGAAGCTATGTTTGGGGTATGAAGCAAGGAGAGGTGCTAGAGCATGAAAGTCAAGGGTATGGTGATGTTGTGAAATGCATGAAGTATGAAGCATGTAGGTGAAGTCAAAAGTATTATGTGTATGAAGATCTTGGATTGGTGCCTATACAAGTATTTCTGAGTTGGTGCTCACATTAAGAGATTTATGTCTCTAGTAGGTTGGTGCCTACACAATATCTTATTGAGTTGGTGCTCAGTTGAAGATATTGGTGTCTCTAGTAGGTTGGAGCCTACACAATATCTTGTTGAGTTGGTTCTTAGCTAAAGAGATTGGTGTCTCTAGTAGCTTGATGCCTACAAGCTTCTTAAAAATAGGTTGGTGCCTACATACATTTATAAAGATAAGTTTTGTGGTTTTCTCCCACAAGGGTTTGTAAGTTAAACTATTTGTACCGTGATTTGAGTTTACATGCATTTATTGTTTTAAATTTAATGAATGATTGATGAATGCCCAATTAACGTAAAAAATATCTTATACTGATTCAACCCCCCTCTCATTATAAGCATAACTTCAACAAGTTGATCACTTTTTCAACTTTTACGAGGAGCCAATTCCAGTCCAACAGTCCATATTTATTAGGCTTGATATAGTACCCCGAGTATTTAAAACCTTCTCTCAATTATTGTGCCTCGTATCCAAAGATATCATTAATATTGCTTCTAGAATCTCCCACATAATTTGGGAAATATATAGATTATTTATCTAGGTTAATTTCCATCCTTGTAGCCCCACATAAAGATGTAATAGTATTTTTATAGTGTTCTCCTTCTACTGCATTATAGAAAAAAAAATAAGCACAACGTCAAAAAACAATAGATGTATGAGGTTAATATGATGCCCAATAGTAACCCCTTTGATGTGATGAGAATGTCTGGATTTGATAATCAAATGGATTAGTACCTCAACTATTAGTAGAAAAATATAAGGTTATAATGCGAGGACCTGAAAAAATCAGAGCCAACCCCATTTATAAGAACCTCAATTGATGAATTCATGACACAACACATTATTCGGTTGAAAATCCTAATATCAAACCAAATATGAAGAAAAATAAGTTTGAGAAAGGTCCAAGAGACTTGGTCATAGGCCTTAGATAAATCCATTTTTATAACCGCAGAGGGACTACTCGTAACCTTTATCGAAGCACTCCTTCTTGGGCCGCACCAATGGCTTCATGAATCAATCGGCCTTGTAAGAACCCAAATTTTTCTTGCGAGATTAATATGGATAAGAGTGGCTTTATCTGAACAAAAATGATCTTAGCAATGATTTTTTACAAGCAATTACAAAGGGAAATAGGCCGAAAATCATTGAAAGTTCTAGGTACATCAACCTGTGGGATTAATACAATGAAAATAGAGTTATATCATCTAGGAACCCTCCCTGACTGCCTAACCTATTCCACCACCCTAAGTAATTCAACACTGACTAGATCAATTAAATATTCAAAGAATCCAACAGTTCATCTGTGTGGCCCAAGGATTTTGGCCTTGTTAAATGACTTGATAACAACTAGGAATTCTTCATACGAAGGCTGAAACAATTCCTAATTTTATTCTTCCATCACAAAACTAGGAAAATGAGCCAAAACCATGAACATGCCACCAATTTTATCATGCTATGGAGCCTTAAAGAGATCCCCAAAATGAGATACCCCTAATCAAGCCAGATCCCATAACCCCTTCAATTTATTCCCCGATCCATCAACTTGCTCCCAAATCATATTATGATTTTTCCGGTTGTTAGTAATGGATTTGCAGTTGGTTAAAAATCA
>SNQJ01S0054700.1:0-13891 GCA_010110895.2 Picea sitchensis
CAACGCTCCTCCTGATTGGCTAGATCGAACCTTCCTCAATGTTATGGTGCGCCATTGCTGGAAACTCCCCAATAGTACGGCCCTACTATATTCTAAAGCTCTAGAAGGAGATATGCTAAGAGTAGAATGGTGTGGAGGAATCTTTCATCCCCGAGACAAAGTTGTGGAACAAGGTGAGTGGATATTTCACCACTAAGTTGCTCACAAGGGTTTGTACAGCAAAACCCCCAAAATGAATGCTCAAGAGCAATAACAAGCAATATACCAAAATCAGAATGACTAATAGGTGCACCCCAGCCTCTTACTTATACTTTTCCTTCTAATCCTCTATTGAGTTAGGTTAACTCCCAGGGTTAATCTTCTATTCTTCTATTGAGTTATCTTTTACTCCTTTATCCCTTTCCTTTATTAAGTCAACTTAAAAATATAACTTTAGCCTCATTGACTTCCCCCCTCAGTGTGAGACTATGACCTAGTGGGGGTTCCCAGGCCACTAAGTCTCCTCATCACCTCTCTAAGAGGTGGGGGGCATTACAGTCTCCCCTGCTTGAAATTGCTTGTCCTCAAGAAATTCCAAACCTGCTTCTCTTACCACATGCTCCTGCTCCCAAGTGGCATCCTCAATTGGTAAATCCTTCCACCTGATCAGGTACTCCTTGATGCTTCGGTTTCTGAGCCTCTTCTCTCGGACTTCTAGTACCTCCTCCAGAATCAAAACAAGTTGTCCCTCCTCATCCATGGGGGGTAATATCTCAATAGGCCTGATGTGTTGACCGAGAGCTTTCTTAAGGCATGAGACATGAAAAACGTTGTGAATTTTGCTGCCCCGTGGAAGCTCCAGCTCGTAAGCTACGACCCCTATCCTCCTGCTGACTTTGTAGGGTCCAAAGAAACGTGGCTGCAGTTTCTCTGCTCCGCTTCTTTTAATGGAAGCCTGCCTGTATGGTTGCAGCCTCAAATAGACTAAATCGCCAACCTCAAAAGTCTGGTCAACTCTGTGCTTCTCTGCTTGGACCTTCTGCTGGTTTTGTTCCCTCTGTAGATGATCCTTCAATTCCCTGAGAATGTCTTGGTTCTGCTGTATCCAATCCTATACCATCGGTGCCCTGCTATCATCGAATGCAATCTCTACAAATGATAAAGGATAATAGCTATACAAAGCTCTGAATGGTGACATGCCAATGGACATATGTTGGGTGGTGTTGTAGCAGTATTCTCCCAAATGCAACCATCTGACCCGTGCTTTTTGTTGCCCTACCACATAGTTTCTGAGATAGCCCTCCACCCACTTGTTGACTATCTCTGTCTGTCCATCTGTCTGAGGGTGATAGCTGGTGCTAGGGTTCAAGGCCATACCAACCAACCTGAATAACTCCTGCCAGAAAGTACTCATAAACCTGCTATCCCTATCGCTGAACATGGTCTTGGGTAGGCCGTGCAACCTGGAAATCTCCCTGAAAAATAGTTCGGCCACCTGTGCTTCAATGAAGTCAGTATCTATGGCAAAGAAGTGTGCAAACTTTGTTAACCTGTCCACCACTACAAATATGCAGTCCCTCCCTTGAGTCTTTGGTAGCCCAGTGATGAAATCCTTGGATATGCTTTCCCATTTGTGCTCTGGAATGGGCAAGGGTTGCAAAAGTCCTGCTGGGTGCATGTGGTCATCCTTGTTTTCCTGACATGTCATACACTCTTTGACGTTCCTAATCACATCCTCCTTGAGTCATTTCCAAGAGAATATTTCTCTCACCTACCTGTACATCTTGCTGATCCCCTGATGTCCCGCCATTGGTGAGTCATGGCATGCCTGCAATACCTTGGCCTTGAAGACCGATCCAGAAACCAAGAAGATTCGGTCTTTGTAGTAGATAAGGTCATTAATAACCTTGAAATATTCATCTTGTACCTGTTCGTCCATTAGTTGGCACACAAACCGATCCTCTGCATACTCCATCACTAGCTAGTCCTTCCAATCAACTGTTATCCCTATTATGGCAAGGATGGATGGTCTCCTGGATAAGGCATCAACCACCACATTGTTCTTCCCTTTGACAAAATCAATGTCAAAGTCATAGGCCTGTATTCTACTTACCCATTTTTGTTTCCTCTCGTTCAAACCCTTCTGTTCCAATAAGTATTTGAGACTATTATGATCTGACTTGACAAAAAATCGAGCACCTACCAAGTATTTCCAGAATTTGGCTAGTGCATGCATGATAGCCAACATTTCTTTGTCATAAATGTTGTAGAGTAGCTCAGGACCCCAGAGTTTTCGGCTCTCGTAGGAAAGAGGGTGCCTCTTCTGCATCAGTACGACCCCTATTCCTTCCCCGAATGCATCACACTCCAAGGTAAATGGGAGACTGATATCTGGAAGGGCTAAGACTGGGCACGTACTCATCACCTTCTTCATCTTGTCCATCATTTTTTGAGCCTCCTCGTCCCACTTGAATGCTCCCTTCTAAGTCAAATCGGTCAAGGGTGCACACAATTGAGAGAACCCCTTGAAAAAATTCATGTAATATGTGCACATCCCCAGAAATTCTCTCAATTTTGTGAGTGTCTTAGGAGTGGGCCATTCCATGATGGCTTCAATTTTCTCCTGATGTACCTGTACCCCTTTTGCTCTGATAATGTGTCCTAGATAAAGGATCTCCGTCATTCCAAACTCACATTTGGACTCCTTAGCATATAGCGATTGTTCCTCCATAATTGACAAAATCTGGTCCAAATGCCTAAGATGCTCCTCCCATGTCTTGTTGTAGATAAGCAGGTCATCAAAGAATACCAATAGGTGCTTCCTTAGCTGCCTGTTGAATACATGGTTCATACATGACTGGAACATAGCAGGGACATTGGTTAACCCAAAGGGCATCACCAGAAACTCATAATGACCATAGTGACATCTAAAAGTTGTTTTTGAGATGTCTTCCTCCCTCATCTTGATTTGATGATAGCCAGAATGAAGGTCAATCTTAGTGAAGTAGATGGCCCCATGCAATTCGTCCAACAGTTCATCAATCCTTGGTATTGGGTACCTGTTTTTGATGGTCTTTTTATTTAAGGCCCTGAAGTCAATGCACATCCTCATAGTGCCATCCTTCTTCACCAACACTACTGAAGAAGCAAAAGGACTATTGTTGGGCCTGATGTGTCCCATGTCCAAAAGTTCCTTGATGGCCTTTTCTATCTCGTCTTTGTACTTCTTGGGATGTCTATATGGTGTGGTGATCACTGGTTTGGCCCCTTCCTCTAGCTCAATAATGTGCTCAAATCCTCTATCCGGTGGAACCCCCGGAGGAATAGGCCCAAACACCTTGTGGTGTTTGTCAAGGATTTCCTTGATTTCTAGAGTGTAATGAACCTTTCCCTGTTCATCCACACATGTCACAATCCTACATTCAACTGCATATACTATTTCATCCCTCTGGAAGATGGCTTCCATCCTCTTGGCCGTGACTACCTTTGCAACATTCCCTGCCATGCCCCGAAGCACTACCTTTCGTCCACCCTCCTCTGTGAATGACATTTCCATCGTTTTGTAGTTGGTGGTGATAGGCCCCAATGTGCTGATCCACTAAACTCCTAGGATGATGTTGGTATCCGGAAGGTCCATGACATAGATGTCCTATGTCAACTCATGCCTTCCCAAGGTAAGCTTTAGGCCCGAAATATATCTGTCACAGGGCATGGTGCTTCCTCCTGCAACCTCCACTTTGAATCCTTCAAATTCTACTGTGGGTATGTGCCTCCTCTTCAACAATGTTGCATTAATGAAGTTGTGGGAAGATCCTCCATCAATCAAGACTGAGACTCTCTGACCCTGCAAGACACCCCTCATTCGGAAGGTGTTATACTTGGGAACTTCACTAATAGATGCCAAGGTGGCCATACTATCATGTCCTGTGATATGTTTCTCCTCTGCTGCCTCAGTGGTTTCTGCCTCCATGTTCTGTATCTGTCCAATCTCATCTTCTTCTTCGTTATCTGAAGTGACCTCAATGTAATGTACATGTTCACATCCCATGCACTTGTGTGAGGGATTCCATGGTTCCTTGCATGTGAAGCAGAGTTGCTTCCTTCTTAGTTCTCTCTTGGTGTTATCATCTATTCTGCCACAACCCCTGTCATAACCCTTAGGGTCAAATCCTCCTTGGTTTATTGGAGGCCTTTGATATCTTCCACCATTGTTAAGAGGAGGTCTGGGTATGAATTTTGGTTTAACAACTGGACCCAAATCCCTTGTCTTCCAAATGGCCTCCTGTAGGTTAGTAGGCTTGAAGGCATTTACCCAACCCTTCAAGGGTTCCATCAACCCTTCTGTGAAAAGCATCATGAGCCTAGTCGGGGACATATCTTGCACCATCACTGCCAACCTTCGGAATTCATCAATGTATGCATCAGCCATACCTATTTGCTTGAGTTGGGTGAGCTCCAGGAAATGTAACTCATGATCTCTTTGATCAAATCTATCAATGAGCCTCTGAGTGAATTTTGTATAGGATACAATCTAGTTGTGGCCGAGTGTGGTGAGCCCATGATACCACCAGTCGTGGGCCTTGCCATCCAAGTACATAGTGGAAAACTTGATGGCCTCCATATCTCTCATGGGATTAAGCTGTAGGTAGGTATCCAGCTTCTGCACCCACGATTGTGTTGTCATCTTGTCCATACCATCAAAGTATGGAATCTCTATCTTTCCTACCCTTTGTTCAAACTCAAAACTCCCCCTATGGTTCGTCCTAGGCTGATTTTTGAACTTGAGTTGGCAATACTGATCTAGGGACATCTGTCTTTGAACTCTCATATCCAAGTTGTAGTATTCCTTGGTACTCCTGGCCAATTGTTCCACAAAGTCTTCAACCTATTCATGTTTCCCTTGCTCATCGTGAATGTGGGCATGTACGGTCTGGGGTTAGCTCTACTACCCGAGTGTCGGCCTAGTTGTTCATTTGTGAAGCATGTATGGTCTAGGATTGACCCTGCTACCCATTTTCCCATGGGGCGTGCCACCTCCCAGACTTCCTCGGATCAGTGATTTCTCAGGTTATATCTGATTTCCTCATGGGTTCCATTGGAACCACCAACCTCATATTCCCATACGTATCGGGATCCTTTCCTCGATGGGTTACTTGCATTAGAAGTTCATTTATCCTAGTTTGGTTCTCATTCTTTTTTTCTGTAGATTCTCATCAATTTTTTTCAAGGTTTCAGAGATTTTGGTTTGTCCCCTTCTGTTGGTTTCTTGGTACTCATCCAAGTGTTGGACCAATGTGCTTCTGTGCGGTTCATGTTTTTTGGAACTTACCAAATTTGGCTACAAAGAAAGCCAAGCCCTAAGTCTCATGGTCATCCCCTGACCCTCATTTCTACCTCTATTTCACTTATGTTTTTCTTCAGGCTAAACAATTCCACGGTACCTAAATGCGTCGATCCCACTCCACCGGGTTTGGGAGGATGAACTCTGACCCTACTTAATAACGATCCCAAGAAAATTTTTTCTCTTGGTATCACTATCTACTACTGATTTATTGTTGTGGAGGTGTTTATTGAGTTATTAAGTGCATACAAGATTCATCAACACATAGAGATCACAATACATTCAAGATATAGAGAACAAAAGCATAGATCTGACCTATATTATAGGCTTGATGTAGGTTCATTACAATAGATGTAAGTCAGCGTAAGAATTAGGATGGTTGTACAAACAATAGATACGAGCAGCGACAAAATGCTCCCGTCAATACAAGCCTTAGAATTTTGGTTAAGTAATGAATACCAGTACCAAGTAGACCTGAATGCCAAACCCTCCAGCTAAAGAATGCCACACCCCAATAGAAGACTGAAAACCTCAATAAATCGATCCCACTGAAAGAAGAATCCAATTGAGCCAAGCTTCGGTTAGATAATAGATCGGTGATTGGGATCCTCCTCCACGGTTTTCAATCCCAACATCCAGAGCCATTTCCACCAACTATTGGAATACTACAAGGTTGTGCTCTCTGAATGGTTGGAAGCCCTAAGAGCTTTAGCTCGTCCACGAAGGAAATGCACCTCCAAATGATCGCGAGAGCTCTCAAGGGGAATATAGATGGACTGTAGAGATCCCATGGGAGGAAGTTTCAGACCTAGATCTCAAATAGATCTCTCTAGATCTGATAAATACAGAAAAGTGGGACGTCCTCCTATCCTCCAAATCATCCCAAGCTGTTGCTGAAGATTGATTGGTGATAACTCCTTAAGAAAACCCTTAGAATGATGATGGAGCACCTACAAATAAAACCCAACTAATGAAATACCCAACGCTCCTCCTGATTGGCAGATCGAACCCTCCTCAATGGTATGAATGTCCTTGCTGGAAATTCCCCAACAATATGACCACACTATCTTAAAGGCTCAGGAGATATGTTGAGTGGGAGTGTGTGGAGGAATCTTTCATCCAGAGACCATTTGTGGAATAGGGTGAGTGGATATTTCACCGGAAGGTTGCTCACGGGGTTTGTCTGACAATAACCAAACTAAATGCTCAAGAGAGGCAAACAATATACCAAAATCCAGATGGCTAATAGGTGCACAACCTCTTACTTATACTTTTCATTATAATTCTCTGTTGACTTAGGTTAAATCCCAGGTTAATCTTCATTCTTGTTGAGTTATCTTTTACTCCTTTATCCCTTTCCTTTCTTAAGTCAGCTTAAAAATATAACTTAGCCTCGTTGACTTCCCCCCTCGATTAATGAGACTATGACCTAGTGGGGTTACCCAAAATAGCAGAGAGTCTCCTAGTACCTCTCTAAGAGGTGGGGTTGTCTCGAGATCTACTAATGTGGAACATGTTATTCTCCTAGATCTAGCGATTTTCCTGCTGCAAAGTATCTTAGATGTTCGATGTTTGGGTGTGACTTCATCCTTGATTAGCGGGTGAATTACATGTTCTCAACCCATTCTCCTCGAAGTGGTCGGTCGAAGTTGACCACTGTTTTGATCCAACAACCATCATGTATTGGCCAGATCCGATGGATTATCATTTATTTGGGATTGAATCTACATTCGTTGTTCTAGGAGGGCCTTCGTCTTTGGTTATCCTATCCTTCCACTTTATATAGATTGAACGGTCAATATGACTCCCAAAATATTTCTCATATCGGACGACTCACATGTCCTCTTGAAACTGTTGTGAAAGGACATGTGTCCTTCTAGTTTACTCAAATTCAACTTGATTAGTTATGTTACATACGAAGTAACAACTGGATTGGATGACTCATGTCCCATACGGACAGCCGGAGTAATCTTACCTTTCTGACTGTACCACCGAGTAGTCAACGCCGGGGTTGGCTGTTGTTCTACTCAGCTGTAATCCAACAGATAAGATATCTTCTGAAGTTCCTTCTTTAGATATGTCAGTTGAGATCTAATTCTTCTGACTTCCCTTGATCTGATGGTCCTAATTTGTCCTGAAAATTAACATCAATGAACATAATTATTTTCCTTCTTTTCTGGGTTTCCTCTGCATAGATCCAACTTAATTCGGGTTTTCATCCAAATTAGGATGAATGACTCTGTGATCCTTTTATAAGGTTTCCCTTGTTTAGTAGATTTTCTCCTATTGGTTCACCTGGCAGCTATCTCTCTTGAGCTTTGATCATAAGATCATTGTTGTTCCTATCATGATCAATAATAATCATGAATTACTTCATCCTTAAGGTGATTTTCTTTTTCCGATATTTAGTATACTTTTCCTCCTTAGATTAACCTTGTTTCTCTGTTTCATTCTCTTTCTATCATTGACCCTTCATTACACATGGATAGACCTTATTGGCCATCTTGAAACTAATGCCAATTGTATAACTATTCATGGCCGATTCATGTTTCCATCATAACAACTTATCATGGTGACATCAATGACAACATATCATTAACAATATGTCCAACATGTTGTATACTATTCATAAGCTCTTTCTAATAAATTTTGCAAAAATAACCTCACTATGATGTCATCATGCCCAACTCGGTAGAAGTCCTGAAACATCAAGAAATAAATGCAAATTCCTCTTTGCATTGATTGTTCTGTCTCCATAAAATTCCTTCAAGGTTCCCTTAAGAAGAATTGGGAGTTCATGTTGTTCACCCAAGAGATTAAGAGGGGAATCTCTCGCCCTTCCTCCATTTTAAACCACAGAGTTGCCGGTTTCTTACAGCATCTCTTTCCATCTCTTTGTCTCTCCTCATGATGTTTGATCCGGGGTTGTTCATCTCTTTCTTCCATTTTTTTAGGAGGTTTCAGAATCATAACTTTCACTTCTATGGACAGAGAGTTGTTTACTTTTAATTTGGGTGATGGATCCCTTGTACTCGTCCAACTTCAATCTTGACCTTGTTCTTGTGTTTCTCTAGCCAATCTTTGGTTATTCAATCTTATGCGTTTTTATAGAGGTGGTACTCTCACGTAGATTTATAAAATGTGGGACTTTTGTAAGAATTCCGTCAAGAAATGAAGTAGATATAACATAAAATGGAAATTATTTTTATTTTCTTTTAAAGAGATTCTTGAGAATGGACCAGGAAACAAACACATTCATACATTTTAAAACAAATCATGGAGATCTTTGTCCATCATAGTAGGGTTAAATATTTCTGATTACATAAAAATTAAAAGAAATAAATGCATGCATGAGAGAACTTTGACAAAGTGATACATGGGTAGCTCAAATGAAGATAATGATAGATCAACCTCAAATACTTTATATTCGGAAAAACTGGGTTACAAAGTACAGGCGAGATTGTTCCCAAAATATCTGTCTTTGGAATTTCTAAAAATATATAGTTCAATACATATTCTCGAAATTAAAATATGTTAGTCATAATGGTAAGGTTGGAGCTCTAGGTGGACCATAAAGAAAATATGTATAAGAATGAAGTTCTTAGAAAGAAGAAAGTGGGCAATGGAAGGCAGCGAGACCTGGTAAGAAGAAACTATCTGACCTTGATTAAACCTTTCTATTTAAAGAGGTGGGTAATGGCTGGATGAAGATCTTGATAAAGATAGAAATATGTGATCGATTATGAACTTAATATGATGGTATCTCATGGTTTGTCACTTATCTTGATGTACTTTTATGGATTTCCTCGATGGTTATGGGAGCCGTCTCAAAGCCGAATCCTTTTCCTTTCATTGGTAAGCTTGTTGACAACCTTTTTTAACCACTCCTTGATGTAGCTCCTCATTGGCGCCACGTTGATTTCATGCGATTTTTATATTGAAGAGTTCACTTCCAAGTCCCTTAGATCAATAGAATTTAAATTGCATCCTTTCAATATCTTGGCTTTTAATCAAATAATCAACTATCCAGTTCTCCACATCATCTTCTGTATTCAATGGTGCTATAGAAATTTTCAAATGACATCCCTTTAAATATCTCAACTTGTTCATCAAATTCTTTCTTGGCTAAGAACAACGAGTTGATTATGGTACATGTCTTGGACTTCATTGGGTGTTGCCATTAGATCTTTCAGTTAGTTTTGCTTGAATAGTTCCTCTCACTAGTTATGAATTAAAACACATGCTTGGTGATACCATTTAGGTTTTACCTTTTCTTTCCAGGGTATCGTTGGTTGTTTGATTTGGTTTGGGGAGGGGAGATCCTCCTCTCTTATTCTTAATTTATTCATATTAGTAACTTTAACACCAAATGGTGAAAATGCATAGAGGTAGAAAACTTGCTCGTTTTTTCAAATATGCTTGGAATATTCATGGAAGGTTTGTGCTCTTGTTCCAAAAGAGACTTTACTCTTTGACATCTCCCAAGCCTCTATTATTAATTCCATTATTTTCTTTATGTTCTTTTCAACATAGCCTGACATCTCCCAAGCCTCTATTATTAATTCCATTATTTTCTTTATATTCTTTTCCACATAGCCTCGAGCTGATGTGAGAAGGATTTCTGATCCTTTTAACTTTGTCGCAGGTGTGGTAGGCCCGATCATTGCTAAAGGACTAGCCAACAATGGAAGGGGAATTAGAGCTCCCTCCAATTCTTTGATTCGCTCATTTAACCTGACATTCTTTGCTTCAAGGCCGTGAATAGAGTTGTCTAGAGCATCTCCAGTTTCTTGGTGTATCTAGGAGATCTGGGAAGGCCACATGTTCTGTAGGTTAATATCTTAACGAGATTTCCCCTTCTTATTCTTAACATCTCTTTTTTCAATAATCAAATTTTTGGATTCACTGTCAAAAACAATGCTCTGAAATGAAAAAGACTCTTCTTTGTCAAAGGTATCGGTCCCAATTATTTCCATTTGAGGGTTCTGGGGAGCATTTTTTTCTAGATGGTCATCATTGGAGAACACTTTCTCAATGCCAAATTCTAGTTCCATATCCTTGAGGGAGAGATCGTGGATATTACTTTCTCCCCTAGGTCCCTCCTCTTCTTGCACAATGTTTTTTTGTTTCTTCCTCACGGGAAGTTTATGAGAAATTTCAATTTTTCTGGAAGGAGGGTTCTTATCTCATCCTTCGCCTGGAGAACTGTGGGTGAATTTCTTACTTGGGTAGGCTGTTGGAGTGTTGCTCCGAGATGTTGTACTCTTGGGCATGATAGTCTAGGATTGGGCACTTTTCTCACCCGAACCTTTCCTCTCTGCTTGTATGACTCATTGGTGTTGAGTATTGTGATCTCTAGGTCATTGGTGTCATGAGAAGGAGTGTCTGAGGTGTTATCTCCATCTTCGATCAGGATAGTGTTAATGAAAGAATTGTTCAAACTGACAACCAATAGATTTTCTACAAAAATACCATTAGGGTCGAACCCTTTTACTTTTTCATCATATTTCAAATTGAGGTTGTGGAAATGGCCCGCGAATTCGTCAATCCTGTTCATATTTATGAATATGAAATCCTCAATTTTCCAATGCAGAGGTATGAATTGTTTTTTTCTCTTTTCATGGAAAAAATGCAACCAGTAGGTGTAATGCCTTGCTATCTCAACAACAAATATTTTTTCAGATATGTGACATGGAAGGAAGGAAGGATTTTCTTTGGATCCAAAAATCCCTATGACATTATTTTCTTCCATTTGTTCTAGTGTTCCCTCCCTATCCAGGAACTTACTCGCATGTTTAGACATCTGGGGAGGGTTTTTTCCAAACAACAATTCTTTGAAAATTGAGACAAAATCATTAAAGACTTCATAAAAGTGTTGGGAGGCCTTGTGCCTCCACAATGATTGATACCAAAAGGTTACTAGGTCAAACTCACAGTTTACCTTCTTGCAGATAGATAATCTCAAGAACTAACGACAATGTGCTATCACAAAGACCAAATAACATGACATAAAAATTTTCTCATCCTTCTTGTATTGCGCCAATTGGGAAGATATTTCAATGGAAATCAACTTACCCCAATCGAAAATGGCATGTTCCTTGACCGTAAAATAAAGAATGTAAAGAATCATCTAGGACATGTTGGTTGTGGTTTCCTGTCTTGTTATTATCGTAAAAAGCCATGCAATTTCCCGGAAGGTATTTTTGAATGCGCCAACCTGCAATCTTGTGATATCCTCGGGGATAGCCACTGGGTTCTCCAAGAATTTAGGTAAGAGGTCGAGTCCATTGTCATGTTTTCTTAATAACTCCCTGCAATATTCACCTCTGAAGGTGAGCATTGGTGCGGGGAGCCTCAACATCTTACGGAAAACTTGAGGTGACAACGCGACAAGGCAATGGTCTCACAACTAGATGATCCACTAGCTTGGAATGTATCTCTTAGTGCACCAGGCGACCAACTCCTTGCAATCAAAAAATTTTGGGACACACCCTGCGCGCGTAATTCCAGACATCTAGATTATTTCCTTCTGGGCAGAAGGCGATGAGTAATAGGATTATGCCCTGGACCATCAAAAAATCTTATCTTCACATCCAAAAATATTCAGTGTGTCTCCACAGAACTGTTGTCGACTTTCTGCCATAATTCCACGAAGACGTTCACTTGCTCCAAATTATGTTAAGAATGAACATTGGTGGGAGATAATATAATCCTCCGTAAATATTGTTTAATGCGCTTTAATAGGAGGTATCCTTGAGCCTTTCGCTAATTAATAGCCATCCCTTCAAACCTATATGGTAAGTTATTATCATTGAAAGCATAGTAAATGTGCATTGGGAAAGGTGCGAGGGTGGTGGGGATGGGCGGGGGCAATATGTGACATGAGATTTTTTGTGAACCTGAGAGCCCGCGATGGTATGAGGCATGAAATCGTCTAAGTATGGGATGGCATGGTGATTGGATGGATTCATGTAGGCAGAATGACACTTAGGAAATTCGGGGAATTCGGGAATCAAAATGTAGATCGCGGACTTCTTCGGTGCAATATGTCTATCACAGAACATGGGAACATGAAAGCTCGATCCCGTCAACCCAGGAACACGCAATCGTAAAATTGGCTAAGTATGGAACATTACGACGGTCAGTTGGACTCATGAAATAAAGTTGTAGATGTAGGTAAGAAAATGTAAGTTCGCCAACCCGGGAACCCGCGGTATAAAATGCGACTAAGTGTTTGAACTAGAAAGGGATAGTAAGAGGGAAAAACGGGTAAGTGTAGAAGGGGGAAAAGAAAGAGAGAAGTGAAATTGGGAAAGTAGAAAAGGGGAGGGAAATTTTTGGAAGCAGGAAATGACCTCAACAAGACTATGTTGTGGGTGCAGTCCTCACTCAGCACGGCCACCCCATGGCCTATCATAGTGAGACACTATCATATGTCATTCGTAATTACCCTACTTATGATAAATAAATGTACTACATTGTGCAAGCATTTGGCCACTGGAGGAATTACATCCTTGGGAAGGATACAATCATCCACACTGATCATAAGCCATTGTAGTTCATGCAGACACAAGGAAAATTGCAGAATGACCGCCATCAGAAGTGGTCCACATATTTGCATCAGTTCCACCTCAACATCAAGTATAAAACAGGAAGTACCAACCGAATTGTTGATTGCCTCAACCAACCTCCAGTCGTGACACTCACGATAGTGATAGACTCTTGCATCCATGAGAACTCTCGATCATCCCACCTCTATGAGATGGATCCTGACTTCACCAACACCTATCAGATGTTGGGCGCAAACACAACTATCAATAATTTCCATATTTAGGATGGGTTGTTGTGCCATATGGGCCATCTCTGTGTTCCATTAAGTGAGCGACTGGAGATGATTTGGGAAGCCCACTATAGTCGGGTGGTAGGACAGTTTGACGTGGAAAATACAGTGGCATTGCTACAATGACATTCATATTGGCCAAAAATTTGACAGGATGTCAGTAAGTATATCCGGCCATGCACTGCCTGCATTATTGCCAAACCGACCATTAAGAAAAAAGGCTTGTACACTTCTCTTCCTACTCCTGACAGGCCCTGGGAATCCATCTTAATGGACTACATGTCAAGCCTTCCTTCCACTAATCGGGGAAATGCCTGTGTTTTTTGGTTGTTGATCACTTTTCCGAGATGGTGATTGTGCCCGCCTACAAGAAGAGCATCACAACGAAGGACACTGCCAAGCTTTTCTTTGAACGAGCGTGGGTACACTTTGGGATACCACAAACCATTATCTCATATTAGGATAGTCGGTTCCTCCACACATTTGTTTTGAGCCTCTGGTCACTGTTGGACACCAAGCTCATCAAGTCCACTACCTCCCACCCTTAGACGGATGACCAAACCAAGGTCATCAACCGGATAATCGTGCACATCCTATGCATGTACAATTCCAAGCACCCTCGCACTTGGGATGAGAGTCTTCCCTATGTTTATCACAACTACAACAAAGCCATACATAGCTCAACTGGTCACAACCCCTTTCAGGTGGGGTTGGGATTTCAACCATTGGGT
>SNQJ01S0054700.1:13941-24037 GCA_010110895.2 Picea sitchensis
TTGTAGTTCATGCAGACACAAGGAAAATTGCAGAATGACCGCCATCAGAAGTGGTCCACATATTTGCATCAGTTCCACCTCAACATCAAGTATAAAACAGGAAGTACCAACCGAATTGTTGATTGCCTCAACCAACCTCCAGTCGTGACACTCACGATAGTGATAGACTCTTGCATCCATGAGAACTCTCGATCATCCCACCTCTATGAGATGGATCCTGACTTCACCAACACCTATCAGATGTTGGGCGCAAACACAACTATCAATAATTTCCATATTTAGGATGGGTTGTTGTGCCATATGGGCCATCTCTGTGTTCCATCAAGTGAGCGACTGGAGATGATTTGGGAAGCCCACTACAGTCGGGTGGTAGGACAGTTTGACGTGGAAAATACAGTGGCATTGCTACAATGACATTCATATTGGCCAAAAATTTGACAGGATGTCAGTAAGTATATCCGGCCATGCACTGCCTACATTATTGCCAAACCGACCATTAAGAAAAAAGGCTTGTACACTTCTCTTCCTACTCCTGACAGGCCCTGGGAATCCATCTTAATGGACTACATGTCAATCCTTCCTTCCACTAATCGGGGAAATGCCTGTGTTTTTTGGTTGTTGATCACTTTTCCGAGATGGTGATTGTGCCCGCCTACAAGAAGAGCATCACGACGAAGGACACTGCCAAGCTTTTCTTTGAACGAGCGTGGGTACACTTTGGGATACCACAAACCATTATCTCATATCAGGATAGTCGGTTCCTCCACACATTTGTTTTGAGCCTCTGGTCACTGTTGGACACCAAGCTCACCAAGTCCACTACCTCCCACCCCTAGACGGATGGCCAAACCAAGGTCATCAACCGGATAATCGTGCACATCCTATGCATGTACAATTCCAAGCACCCTCGCACTTGGGATGAGAGTCTTCCCTATGTTTATCACAACTACAACAAAGCCATACATAGCTCAACTGGTCACAACCCCTTTCAGGTGGGGTTGGGATTTCAACCATTGGGTCCCATGGATGTTGCACTACCCTTTGCGCCACCCATGCATAATCATCGCATGCTCTAACTACAGCTGACAAAGCCACCCGTTTCATTGAGAGGATCCAACACATCCACCAACATTTTCAAGATATTTATATAAGTCCAATGCGAAGTACAAGCAACACTATGATCAACACTAGGTGCCACACCAATTTCGAGTGGGAGACAAAGTTTGGTTGCACTTGCAGAAATAATGCCTCATAGAGCCTCATTGGAAGCTTCGTCCACTCCATTATGGGCCGTACACCATTACCATGGTTTTGGGTGATAATGTTTTTTATCTCAATCTGCCCCCCTTCCTTGGCTTGCACCCAATGTTCAATGTGGACCTCCTTCGGCCTTATTTTCCACCATTATTGGACACCTCCGAGATAACAAACAATTGACACCAATAGAGCTCAACCCTGACTGCATGGAAGATGGATCCATTAATAATATTTTGGACACACGTGTCAAGGGAATTAGCTAGCAGAGGATCCAACTTTATCGGGTTGTCAAAGCAGGGCAGCTCCTACACCAAGGGAAGTGACTCACCTGGGGAAAAAATCAACAGAAATTTCCTTAGTTGATGGGGGCACTCAACATAATGGAGACCATTTCTTCCTAAGGGGGGAGGATTGATCCAAGAGGATATCAATGGCCACCCACCTTGTCCAACTGGATCTAAACAATTTTTTTGCAACTTATTATTTTTAGTAGTTTTGTGGTTCCCAAACTTCTGGGGCCATCTTAAGGGCCTAAACGATGTTTTTTCACGATCGAGCACCTCAATGATAGTTGAAGGCTCTGATTGAGCCCCCTAAATGAATATCCTTGTCAATACCTTTCCAAGGAGTTATCATGTGCCCTAAACAGAGATCGTATGCAACAATTACGACCCCAAGAAGTTAATGTACTAACTTACCCCAATGGGGCCCACATGGATTTTGGCACTTCATCTCCTACGGTTAGGTTTTTGGTTTTCTATGGTTTTGGCATTAATATTTATCGTAAAAATGCATTTAGAGCTTCAATGTACTCATATTATTGCGAATGAGCGTAGTTGTCACATCTATTCTCAGAGATAAGCTACCACCATTCTAGAAAGCTTGTTTTCAGTGTGCATTTTACAGTTTTCATCATATTTATTATTTAATAGAAGTCAAGTTTTACTATATCTATGTTATTATTCATTGTTTCTTTGTGTTAACATTATAAATCTATTCTTTCATTTCTTTCCTCTCATAAATCCGGATCAGTTGTGCCACATCAGTAAATAGGACATGTTAACATCCACTAGATCATCGACATAATATAGGGTGTGGATCTCGAGGAAAATGAATGCTCTACAGTCTAGGGTGATCCACTGATGAACGATTAGATATAATCTTGGCAAAGCACCTAACGATCAGAACCTTGATGTAAAACCCATAAATCTGGGTTAGTGGTTGGCAGATTTATGAATAAATACACCTTTAATGGAAATTTGGATGTTGGATAGGGCTTGGAACCTTTCCGTTGGAACTGCGACCATCCGAACATCGAGGAATTGGGATCACACTTTCAAACCCTTTAAAATGAAAGATATGGATACATATTCCATATCAGTGCCACTCCTAAATGTAACTACGCCATTGGAACCCTATCCATCCAAACATCAATGAACTTGGGACTCACTTAAGGCTCATGAAAAAGGTTTGGTTCGGATCTATATTTTGGTCTAATGTATCTCGAAATAGAACCATACCCAATGGAACTGTGACAATCTGAACATTTGGAAATCTGGAATTTTCCTCCTTATTGATTTATTTGAATTTTCAGATTCTAGAAAGCCTGGATACAACGGGTTTCAATGGCATCCACTCCCCGATCCAATTGGAATTATAATCCATTTTCTTCTCAAGTCCACAATGAACTCCATCTGCCTCTACTTTACTAAGTCAATTCGTCGACTTCACACATATTTATAGGGTCTAGACTCTAATACATTCAGACGTCTGAGGTAAAACAATTTCACAAGGAATATCATCCTGGTTTCATGCTATTTAGGCTTACCATCCTAACACCCTTGATCGTTTAGACATAACAACAATGGGGCGTACAATATTCAACAAGCAAATCATATCCATGTTGTTTCCTAAAAATAAGGAATGTGAGACTCAAGGGAAATCAATAATCCATGAGTACATAAAGGCTCAACATCCTCATATCTCTTTCATTCCATAGTTGGTAAACTATGCTACCACATGAATTTCATGCAATTCTATTAAACATTGGGCGTTCAACCATAAGGAATTTTCAATACACTTTCAAGAGAAAAATAACCAGAAAGAAGATTATTTAGCATTCAAACAATATAGAGCATGGATTCCTTCCATTCATCACAGACTTCCAAGATACAATAACCAGTAAGGAAATACAATGCATGCAAAGAACACAAAGCATACATTCGATCCATCTCTCTTAGACTTTTTCTCACAATCCATACAATTTCATAAATTACACAAGCATAGAAATCTTACAGATTGAACATGCATATGACCATACAAGGTATAAACAAGAACTTGTTTGTTTATAATTGTTGTCCAAACCAACTGACTCGGGTTGAGCACTTTTCCACCCAACCATAGGCTCAGTTGCACTAGTCCTCTCTACAATCGACCACCCCAGTGCCAGGCCATGATACCTCTAGGGAAACTTAGACCCCTCAAGGGCATTAATGGATTTGGAGGCCACTCTCCCTCACAAACAATCAACAACATAAACCCCTTCCTACCCACCAAGTCAAGGCCTCCACGAACTTCACATATGCATTCATAGTTCAATTTCCTCAACACAAGGGAGTCCCTTCACTGCCTTTGTAACCCCTTATCACCCTCGCCTCTAAGTTCCATTTCCCTTACCCAACAAGCATCAATTTGTGACCCTCTTACTTCGGTTGGGTTCAAATTTCTATACATGAATTTCATAGTCCAAATCTATGTGTCAAAGAGCCTATGCACTTGGAGAATGCCCCTACTCATGAATTTATCTATGTTTTCTCATGTGTTCTCCACACAAGTAGATCATATTTTCTATAACTATCTCCTCTTTGCAAACCCCTTGTACATTATCACCTTCCCCCAGAAGGTTTGGAGTCTTTGGATAGTCGTGGGTCAATAACACTCATGGAGATCGAGGTGGTACTTGTTGTACTCTAAATAACACTCTTCAATTGTCCCAACCATTTCTCCATATTTCCATTATCATGGGTGGTTGTACGCTCAACTACCAACCAACCCCCTCCATTAACGGATTTTTGGGAAAATGGCAAGAGATAAATTCAAAATTTGACTTTCGGTAATTAAGCAAGATGGTTATTTGGTGAAGGTTAGCTTCTTAGTAGGCAAGGAAATCCCCCAAGCCCCTCACCAGTTTCCACTTGTGGTATGATGGCCAGTGCTAGTGCTCCACCCTTCAGTCAACTTATTAGGAAATTTTTAAATTAATTAAACAAAATACATTCATATTGTTTGTTTGTTCCAGTCTTTAAGTCATAATTATAATTACATACTAGGGGGTAACCAATGTCTTGGTTCCTTCATCTAACCATCAGAGGGACGTTAGTATGAATTCCACATTTTCCCTTACTAGTCCACACAGGACCCTCTAGGGAGAATGTGTCATGATGCTACCTCAAACATCAACAATATGCATGTTACATTTCCCCCTTACTTGGAATGCACTCTGAACATCCACCTGATGAATTTCGTGTAACTGACGTGATCTTTTTTGTGTGGTATTTTCCTCCATTGGTCACCATATGGAAACCTTCATCACCCACAATAATGTCTACAAACACATAACTTGTATAGTTTGATCCATCCGCATCATAGATATTTGGCAATTGTGCATAACACCAAGTGTTTAGAGGATCTAGTTCAAAAAGGTATTCAACCAAACATTCTCCTAGCTCAATATTGGAGTGAATTCTACATGCACCAAGCAAATCCCCCCACACACTAACACTTGGTTCTAAAGGCATATTTTCAATAAATTCTTGTGCCTCATGCAAATGGCCAACGCGGCCAATAAGGTCGACCATACATGCATAGTGTTGTAATTTGGGTATAATGCCATAATCTTGAGTCATGTAATCAAAGTATCTCCATCCATTTTTCACAATCCTTGCATGGCATATCCATGCATTCCATATCCATCAATCATTGCACTCCATAAAACCAAATTTCTATCAGATATTTTGCTAAACAATTGGCTTGCAATCTCTAATTTGTTTGTAGTTCTACCAACTACGCACGTGCCAGGAGCACACTTATAATGGTCAATGATGTAGGTGTCATGTCTGCCAATAGAATATCACAAAAGAGTGGCATGGAATCATTAGACACCATTTTAGCAAGATCCCATGCGACCTTGGCTTGAACCCTCATGGAATCATCGTACATGATACCTAGTATAACATGAATTTCCCCCTGATCCATGATCTTTTGTATGCACTCCTAGTCCATGCTCAGATTACCCAGCTTTGTGGACACTTCCGCAGAGCTGCCTTCCTTGAGCAACCTGAGCAGCAGGGCAATGCCACCCTCCTTGATAATAATCTTCCCTTTGCAATTGTTGTCGGTGGCGAGGGAGGCGAGGCTATTGGCCCCCTCCTCCTTGTCCTCCATCATCCTCGTTTGGTCATTGGCGATTAAGCCCCACACCCAAGCCAAAATTGTATCGATGCTAGAAATGGAGGGAAGGCTTAGCATGTTATTGATTGTATAACATTGATTAATGGAAATAATAACATGAAATAACATTAGAAGAGTCATATTTTCTTGATGCAATCTACCAATCACAAAGTGTTTAAATAGTTGTAAAGAATTGATGAGGTATACATATTGCTTTGTATGTTCTTTTCCCTTGAGCCACTTGTTTCTTCCTCTTCCTCGGTGTGGTTCCTCATAGCAATTCCTTATAAAAACTCATTTTAGTGATGCAGTTCCTCACAATAGTTCCTCAGGGTATCTCTTTTCACTGGTAGGAGATCCTATTCACTGCCTTCTAGTGCTATTGTTACAATCATTCATCATTCTCATTCTTAGATGCTACATTGTGATTTCCCATCGATTGCCTCCTTAGAATTCATTTTTTTCTTTTTATTCTCTCTGTTCAATTACGATAAGCTAATCTTTTAATAAATAAATTCAAACTTGAAAAAAGGGTTTACGATTGTGTTAATTCATTTCAATCCAATACAAAGAATGCATTATTCAAATGCTAATTCTATTAGAAAAAGAAATGAAAATGTACTCATATTTTCCAATTTCTCTGTTTAGGTAATCCAATGCATCAATTACAGTAACCAAATTTGTCATATGTGTCTTCTGTAATATCATTCATTATTAATGAATGAGCTAGAAAATGACAAATTTGCCACAAGTACTCGATATTCGCTAAATGAACGACCTAGAAAAAGGATTAATGACTCCATCTCCATTTCTCACTTTCTTTGCTTCAAAATTCTATCAAACATCTTTGCATAAATAATTGTTCTTGACTACCTTATTGTTAATTGTCAACGATGCACCAACTCAACTTTGCATGACCTTTAGTTGTCCTTGATTTCAAACTTTAATACATCAATGAGCTCAATTTTATTAGACTATTGAACTGAATATTGATTCTCAAATGAGTATTTTTATGACCATTCAATAAATTATTTGCGAAGGGACCTACAAAATTGGATGGTTTATATAAGAGACTCAAATAGAGAATTTAAATATATATTATATAAGAGACAAATATATATTATATAAGAAACTCTTTCATTTTCGTATGTGTGTGTGTGTGTGTGTGATGATGATGATGTTGATTAACGTCCACTAAGACCCTATTGGTCTATCGGACCTTAAGAGGGTAAGTGATTACTTGTGATTCTTTAGAATTTTGTTTATGTTCTCTAAAAGCATTAAGAGAAGTTTTCCAAGATCACCATATTTTTGTTGAGTTAAGAGGTTAGGAAGGTTGGTAGTGTGATAAATATTTTGAAAATGAGATCTAATATGGNTAAGAGAAAGTGTTTTTCATCTTCAACCTTCTTAGTGTCACAAAGGTGACACACTCTTTCATCCCATGGCGTTTTAGGAATTGACCAACGCCCAGTGTCACTATGGAGCTCGTGAGAATTTGTTCTTATCTTAGCAATTCTTATGTTTTTTCTTTACACTTGGCAAAACAGATAGATAATTTTGATCTTCTAGATTAGGGTTGATTACATCTTTATAATACCTTAATTTTCTTTTTTCCTCTAACTCTTTATCACACCACATATTTTCCTTAAATTTTGATTTGACATTTTTTTTAATAGTATCTTTATTCTGCAAAATGGTTTCTTCCATGATTCCCCAATAATTTAGCCAAGACCGGGCATCTTTATGCCATCCTCGCTTCATTCGATGGTGGTTATGACTTGATTTTGAAGCAATTTTAGGTAGCCTCTTGTCTTCCATGTTGTTTAACTTGTTCTTATACATTAGGTATCTAGTCATAGTCATGCTCTCAATGGGGGAGAGGCTTGTTTCTAAGAGGAGGATGCGTTAGGGCGTATTTCCTTTAATTTTGAGATTGTAGGTTATATATATATATATATATATATATATATATATATATATAAACAAAAATTATATATATAACAAGAATTACAACATAAAATTAGATAATTTTAGACAAACTCTAGTATGTCGACGATTTAGACAACCAATGCAAAATATATTCAAAAGAGACTAATAGTTTAAATGTGAATGTGAATTTATTGTTTAAGCTATAATGTTGCAAATACATATCATTTGTTTCTTGCACAATTCGTAAAATATGTTTTAATTCCAATAATTAAAAAAACTCATGCAAAATATAGTTCAAATCCTTAAAGCAACGAAAGAGGGAGCATGTTGAAGTTTTGTTTTGGCCAATCCTTGGGAAAGAATGGCACAGAGCCTATTACTTAGTGAATTGATTCAATTTAGATAAAAGATGGTGAATTTTTGTATATTTGTTTAGTTCGGGGAGTAGCGAACAAATTTACACCTCTCTAATCTTGGAGAGGTCATGTGACCCGATATGGTTGTATGTATATGGATGGTTCTCTCGGAACTAATGAATTACTTGGGTTGCCGAAGAAAGTGGATGAACCCCCTTATTTGTTAATTAATCTGGATGCTAGCCCTATAACCTCATTCAGTGGTGAAATGGATTAGTTGGCCCATGTTCTATGCATGTGCCCAATGAATACAAAAGTGGTATATAAGTTTTCTAAGTGATTTCATCAAGATAGAATCCGTACAACATGAACAAGAGACTAACTCTATGTAACAAGAAAGAGGAGAGGAAGAACATACACTCTTGTAGTAGAAAATATCAGTTGATCATGAGAAGAAGCTGAGAGAGGTGTAACTCGATGGCTTGCACTCGATAGCAACTCTATTACTTTTGACTTGACTAGCTACTTTCCTACATTACTGAGAGACAAATAGCTGGAGATAAGCCCAACTCATGGGTAAGATAAGAGAATACTTAACATTATTGTTTTTTTAGATTGAAACCAGCCATAGTGAGAATGAATTTACTGAGCTTCGTGGGGGCAACCACTATCTAGCAGTTGAAGGAGACAGACACCTTGGGCTTACAACTTGTGACATTATTATTACAAGCCATCCTTGTCTAGCACTAAAAGGAGACAATCACCTCAGGCTTCAAACTTGTGACATTACAGTTATAACCCCTCCTTGCTCACAACCCTGGAGAAGACATATTTCCTTCAATGGATTACCTTCATGTCTTCCATGTGCCCACTTACAAAGAACACTTATTGAGATTTGTTTTCATTCATAAAATACACGTTGATATATCTTATCCCTCCACGTCCATGTTTAATAGGATATGATCATATTAATAAATGTGTTGATACATGTATCATCATTTGTTTTAAGAAAGACAAGCACGAAAGGCTACTAGCTCCCAAACTTTTATGCCCTCAATTCATTATCTTTGAGATGGTGAGAACTTCCACTTCCATGTTTTTCATGTAAATAATGTGAGTTTTACATGTATTTCATAGTGCTTAATAATTATAAAAAAATTAAAATATATATATATATATATATATATCATTTGAGCATCGTTCTAAGAGGAATAGTCGAACTTATTATGCTTGGAGCAAGATTCCAATGATTATATAAGTCATCATGTGCTTCACTTGAATAAATGATATCCAAGTTGCACTGCATTAAAGTTATCCTTTCAGGTTTATACTAAATTATTTCTTAATTAAAAGAAAGGACTTGTTACTTTACTCCCCTTGTTTGATAAATTATTACTACCTTTGGTGGTGAAGGGAATGATTTTAAAATTCGCACACAATCTTATTACTTCATAAAACCTTAGAATTATTACCTTGGTGGTACAAAGAACGACTTTAGAGTTCACACACAATCTTGAAGATAGTGCATCATGCACAATTAGATGATTATTATTATAATATATTGAGACAATATCAATTTTGTTGTTTGTTTGGGAGAATGTCAATTTTACTTTATTGTAAATGCTTTGATGATGAATTTGAATACTGTATATGTAATAAAATAAAAATTTATTTAAAATAAAATAATAATATTAATTTTTTATGTAAAAATTTGAATAATGAATTTGAGCAATGTATATGTAATAAAATAAAATTTTATTTAAAATAAAATAAAATATTAAATTAAAATAAAATAATAATATTAAATTTTTATGTAAAAATTAAAAATTATATTAGATTATATGTTTTATTAATAAAATAAATTTTATTTAAAATAAAATAATAATATTAAATTTTTATGTAAAAATTAAAAATTATATTAGATTATATGTTTTATTAATAAATAAAAATTAATTTTATGATTATTTATAAAAAATTATAGTAAAAAATTATATTTTATATTAATACGTTTTTACGTCAGAGTTTGAACCATGTATATGTAATAAAATATTTTTTTCATTTAAAATAAATTAATAATATTAATTTTTTTAATGTAAAAATTA
>SNQJ01S0054700.1:28292-68849 GCA_010110895.2 Picea sitchensis
TTCGAAATAAATTCTATATTGACTCGTTCATTTAATTTCTTTATATCTATTAAAAAAAAAATGATAATTATAATACTCTTTGAAGTAAATTCTAGATTGAGTCGTTCATTTAACTTCTTCATGTTTATAAAAAAAAATTAATAAGTTCATTTTCAATTGTTTTGTTATATCTTAGAAACAAGAGTAATTTCATTTCACAATTCATCGTTTTATTTTTTTAGTTTTCTCATATAACATAACAATATCTCATATTTAAATATTCATACTTTCTTTTCTAATATGTTAGTTTTAGATTTTAAAATATTATTTTCACATATCAAAATATTAGATATTAATTGCAACTTTCAAACCTTCAATTAAGTTTGGATGTCATGATTAAGTTCTTTTATCTTAGCTATCATCACAGGCATTTTAAATCAAATAAAATTAAAAACAAAAAAATAAATATTCAAGGACAATGAGGGTATATATATATACCAATGCCCTATTATATATATAGATTCCACCAATGCCCTATTCTATTCATTTAGTCATTTTATTTTTAAAATTTCTCAAAATAGATGGTAAAGAAGAAAAATATGTAAAAATCGATTTATTTAAATTTAGTTTATATAAAAAAATAAAAAATAGAAAGTAGGATTAAACTACCCAAATTAAGGCATATCTAATAGCGTTGTAAATGCGCAAAAAAAACACTTAATTATTAAAAGACAATTAATCCCTTTACATTTATGACATGCCCACTCATGTGACCATCCATATAATAATTAAATGTCTTTCTACAAGGAAGAATTTGTAGAAATTGGTGACATTATAAAAATATTTTAAAAATAATATGTGAAATAGAAAAAAAATTGATGCCTGAATAATCAATCCAAAAACTTTTAGAATTTGAAGTAATGATTTTGGTAATTAGATAATAAAGAAAAAAAAGAGGATAAATTGTTGAAAGAAAAGAGTATTGTATATGATATTTCATGTTAATGTGATAACGATTTGTGTTGTTTCGGTAATTTCAATGCTAGAACAAAAAAACATACATCCTTATAAATGCCTAACACATGTTCGATCATGTAAGAACCATGTCATGTCTTTATACGGTGTTGTGTCCTTATATTTACTTAGACAAATTGAAACATGAAACTAGAATAACATATGCCCCCTAACCCCATGATTTGTTCTTAAACCCTTGTCATTGGAAAAACGATCATCTATGTTTCCATAAATAGTGTTATCTCTGTCAAGAGCTCTAGTAAGAATCTTTTCAATATCTTCCTTTTTCTTTTGTGTTGAGGCTTTTTCCTAACACAATATCCCTTAATATTGATGTCCAAGGGTTGGGCTTTTCTATCTTTTTATAGATAGATTTGGGGGGTTTCAATCATAAGCTTCTTAGAAGTCTAGATCTAATACTAATCAGCTTGATAAATCTTATACATCTACCAATATCATAAGCTCCATTCAATCATTTAATCACAACTGTTCATAAAATTCCCACACTAGAAGTTCTTTCTTCTATGAGAATCGTGATGATGAGATGCAACACTGTGATAAGATCACATAAGTTTCACATCTCTATATATAGCTAGTCAAAGTTGGGAATCACCACTTGCCACTATTTGTTCACATTTAGTCACTTTAATCGTAATTTTGTCATAGAAAGATTCCAAAAATACATTGTTTAAATGAAAATTTTGTGAATTTTAATCCATTTCAAAAAAAAATTAAAACATAGATTGACTAACCATGTTAAGATAAAAAAAAAAAAAATGTATACTAATATACTTTAAAAAAGTCACTACGATAACAAAATATATGATTAACCCCTTTATGTGATGTGATTCATGATCATCTATGTAACCATTTTTTATTAACCTCTTACAATCAATCCCTTTACATGTAAGTCATCTCATAAACACCCGTGAGACCATTTTTTATCCCCTTAAATAATGATCACCCATATGATCATTTATTAATTGTTGAGCACATAAAAAGTAACATATGAAAGATTAGACTAACTAATTTAAGACCAAATCTAAATAATGTCTACTAACGTTATAAGAAACAAAAATTACTACAATATCAAAACATATGATAACAGGTTTATGAGACCATTTTTTAACCCCTTAAATCATGATCACCCATGTGACCATTTATTAATTGTTGAGCACATAAAAAGTAACATGTTAAAGATTAGACTAACTAATTTAAGACCAAAACAAATAATGTCTACTAGCGTTATAAAAAACAAAAATTACTACAATATCAAAACAAATGATAACATGTGATTATCCCCTTTACATGTAAGTCGTGGTCATTTGTGTAATCATTTTTTCATCCCCTTGTAAGTTATGATTACCTATGTGACCATGTAAGTTATGATCACCTATGTGACCATGCTTTGATGACCACATGATAACGCAAAACATAAAATAAAATCAAAACTCAATTTTATCCAAAAGAATATTAATAAAAAATTGTAATAAGGTGTTGTGTCAAGTTTCCACCAACGTGGATGAGGTCATCTACAATAAGTTGTGATGAGATATTAACGTAGGAACCCCTTCCTCACGAGGCAGGTAATAATTAGGCGCCTTGTGATTCTCTTTGCAAAAGTTACATATGGTGTTATATGTTGCATTCTTATCGTGTGGCATTTTTTATCCATAAAAAAAAGCGTAATTTTATTCATCCATAGAGAACCAAATTACATTTTGCAGGTGTATTTAGCACAACTCATCTTTGGAAAGGATGGAAACTTCTAAAAGGACAAATACCAAGCTAAAGAGTCACAAATAAATATATAACATAGGTTTCAAAGACCGCAAAATCGTCGAAGCAAAAATAAAAAAACATGGCCCCTATCACAAGAGAAAAATGTCGGCATCACAATCCCAAATAAAATATGGTGACCGGACGAACAATTCAAAGTGGTATATAACTCTCAAACCAACAAATCCAACTAGCAGAAGATCCCAACAACCCACGAAAAACAACCATAAAGGAGTGGTAAACACATTGCATGCCCAATAGAAGGACCTCAAAGTGTTGACCACATGTCAATCAACACCGCACACCCTTACTAAAGACCTCGAAACTCTAAACCCACCACCATTAAAAAGAGAACATGGCACCAAAACCCCACACTAGAGGACCCTGATCTGAGAATACATTGAATCCTGAATGTGCCAGTAAGAACAGAGATAACAATGAAGTTACAAAAGGAAAACCCCTAGAAACCCTTGTCGAGAGCAGGAAACAAAGAAAACCTCCAAAGAGAACCCAAAGTTGGGATGGACCATATCTAAGCGACATACAAACCTCTCAAGAATAATAGAGGGTCCAAAAACTCCAAACCCCATAACTAGAAAGGGAAGTCGGATGGAGACACCACTTATGCCTGCAAGAAATAAAGGAAGCCTATCAGTGATAGCTCTAATGGTATAGAAAGTAGGACTAAGACGATCGAGAAAATGGAGATCGTGAGCACCAAAAATCACACCACCACCCAAAAGAAAACCAGATCCAGGCAAAAAAAACTCTATCTGAGAAACACAAAAGATCTGAGGCATGAACACCGCATCACCAGGAGATTTTCACCAGCAAACAATGAACCACGACCACCACCAAAAAAATTCATCTCTTCTGGAATAGAGAGCCTGATCCGCATAAACAAAAGCCATAGATTGAGCGACGAGAATATAAGAAACCTCCTTGCAGATTAAAAAAAAAAACCTGAAAGAAAGACGTCGCAGCAGAGAAAAAGAGTCATGGATATGGTGGATTCACTAGCACAGGCAATCGTCGAGCAGTCTCCAAGACCAGAGACAGATTACAAAAACTATGTGCAGACACCAGGAAATAAAGGCAAAGCAAGGGGTCTGCGGTTAGGGAAAACCCTAGCCACAATTTATCATGTGGCATTTCCATGGACATGAAAAGTTCAATCCACCATTAAAGGTGGTTTATAATTTTCCTCCACACAAAATTCCATGGGTTGCAATATTTATAATTGTTAAAATAGTGTCATAATTATATTGTTGATCTTAAATTGTATCAAAGTCATTTTTAACAATTGTGTTGTTAGAAGGTAGTGTTGAACTTATGCTTATACTGAGAGGGGGGTGAATCAATATAATATATATTTTAATTCAATTGAGCATTCATCAATTATTCATTAATTTTAAAACGGTAAATGCATGTAAACTCAAATCATGATACATAGACTTTAACTTGGAAACCCTTGCGGGAGAAAACCACAAAAACTTATCTTTATAAATGTTTATAGGCACTAACCTATTGTTACAAAGTTTTTTTGCACCAACCTACTAGAGATACCAATATCCTTAGTTGAGCACCAACTCAACAAGATATTACATAGGCACCAACCTATTGGAGACACCAATCTCCTCAGTTGAGCACCAACTTGGTAAGACATGTATAGGCACCAACCTAATATCTTCATACACAAAGTCCTTCTGACTTCACATGCATGCTTCATAATTCATGTATTTCATAGAATCATCACACCCTTAACATTCATGCTCTAGCTCCTCTCTTTGCTTCATACCCCAGACATAGATTTAAACCCTAGTCAGATTTATACTTCATTCCCTAGTGAACCTCGTAGCATCATTCCCAGAATATAATCCCAAACTGCAATATCACAACCTCAAAACAACACACTTTGAAAACCCATAGACCTTAGTCCTTCATAACATACCCTTAAAACTCCAAGAAAACTCTTCTTGCACCTTTAGACCCTAAGAATACTCTCCAAATTCTCTTGTGCACCTCATATCTCTTATGTGCACCTCAGACTTGATCTTCTTGCTCGAATGCTCTTCAAATGCACACGTCTATCCTATATTTATATTTTTTATGTGTTCACTTTTAGGGCCAACCTGTAAATATTGGTTGGGCAACCTAAACGCTTTGGTTGGGTTGTATGAAAAAAAATTGATATCTCCTCATTCATAAGGAGTTAGAGAAAGTGTCATATATTATTGGAAAGGTATCAAAATAATTTTTCCAACCATATAACCTATGCTCCCATTTGAGCTAGGTATTTAGAGAAAAAATGCATTGAAAGAGTATCCAAATTGAGCATCAAAAATCCAAAAAACAACATTCCAACAATCTCCATATTGCAATCTTTATCTTTGACATATGTAGTCTCCTCCTATATTTGACATCAATGACAATAATATTTCTAACAATATTCTCATTTTTCATTGATGGCAACCCTTATTCAATCATGATAGCAACCCTTATTCAATCATGATACTCCTCCTATCTGCAACTTTCCTTATGTCTGCAATTCTTCCTTTGTCTACAACTTCTCCCCCTTTGGAATCAATGTCAAAGGGTTGCTCCTCGTGAGCTTGTGATTCCCTTTACTAACGATATGAGAGGGACATCACTCCCAACTCTTGTCTAATATATTCAAATGTGTCTCTTGGAAGGGGTTTGGTAAAAATATATGTAGCATGTTCCTTGGTCCTAATGTATTCTAGCTTGAAACTTTACTTGGCTACATGTTCTCTTAAGAAGTGGTACTTTATTGGAATATGCTTCATCTTTGAGTACATAACAGGATTCTTTGAAATTTTGGTAGCACTTGTGTTGCCGTACATAATATTCTACTTTGATATCCTCCAGTGTCTTCTTCATCCAGATAATTTGTGTGCAACACATTGTTGATACAATATATTTGGCTTCTATTGTGGATAGAGAGATTGAAGTTTTCTTCTTGCTCAACCATGACACTAGAAAATTTCCTAAAACTAATGCTCCTCCACTAGTTCTTTTCTTATCATCAATACTTCCTTCCAAATATGCATATGTATATGATGTTAGAGTGAAGTCCTTACTTCTTGAATACCACAAGCCAAAGTCCAATGTTCCCTTCGAATATTTGAATATTTTTTTTACTTCCTCCACATATGGTTGTTTTGGTGTAGATTGAAATATTGCAACCAATCTTATTGCTTGCATGATGTCTAGCTTTGATGTTGTCACATGTAGTAGGTTCTCGATCATTGACCTGTATAGTGTTTGATTTTCTTCTAGTGATTTATCATCTTTGCTCAACTTGCATCCTGTGATCATGGGTGAATTAATAGGTGCACAATCTTCCATTCCAAATTTCTTCAAAATTTCCTTGATATATTTGATCTAATAAATGAATATGCCTTTGTTGGATTCAGAAATATGCAAACCTAGAAAGAATGAAAATTCTCCAAGCATGGACATCTCAAATTCTTTTTGCATTTCTTCTACAAACGTTTGGCTCATTCTATAAACATTACTTCCAAAAATTATATCATCCACATAAACTGCAATGATTAATAGATCTTCATTGTCTGTTTTGATGTAAATATTGTTGTCAACGACTCCTATTTTCAAACTTTGTTATTGTAGGTATTTGTCAAGTCTTGAATACCAAGCTCTAGGAGCCTTCTTTACTCCATGGAGTGATTTCTTCAATCTACATACATAATATTTGTTATCTAATAATTGAACTTCTTATGGTTGTTCAATATATACTTATTCTTCTAAAATTCCATTTATAAAGGCTAACTTGACATCCATTTGATAAGCTTTGAAGTTATTGAAACAAAAAATTTCAAAAAAAAATTGATTGCTTCTAATCTTGAAACTGGAGCAAAGGTTTCTTCAAAGTCAATACCCTCAACTTGAACATACCCTTTACATACCAATATTTATTTATTTCTTACTACTTATCCATATTCATCTATTTATTTTTTGAAGACCCATTTGGTGCCAATCACATTTTTGTATTTTGGTCTAGGCAAAAGTTCCCATGTCTCATTCTTCTCAATCTTATTTAGTTATTTTTCCATAGCATTAACCCAATTCTTATCTTCACTAGCTTGTGTAAAATTCTTGGGTTCTATTTTAGATAACAAAGAAAAGTTCAATCTTCTTCTAGTCTGAACTCTTGTATCTATGTCACCAAGAATATAACTTTCTAAATGATTCTTTTGGACAATTCTGGATCGTGTCTTTGGATATTGGCGTTCTATTTCTTCTTGTTATTTCTTTTCTTCTTCCTTTTCTTGTTCTTTGTAGATTGTCTCCTTGGGATCTTCATTTGTCTGTGACTTTTCCTCTTGAGGTATTTCCTCATCTACTCTTACATCAATACTATATACAACCCTGCACAGTCTTTTTTCGTAGCATTCGTAGGCCTTACTTCTATATGTATAGCCCAAAAAGATGTAACCTTCATCTATTTTGGAATCAAACTTGCCTAAATTATCTCCATTTCTCTTTATATAGCACTTGCTCCCAAATACTTTGAAGTATTTGGCTATAGCTGGTCTACCTTTCCATAATTCATAAGGTGTCTTGATGTTGTTCACTCTAATTTGTGCTCTATTCAAAATGTAGATTTTTGCGTTGACTACTTCTCTCCAAAAGGTGTATGGTAGTTTGACTTCATTTAGCATTGTTCTAGCCATTTCTTATACAATTTTGTTCTTCCTTTCTACAACTCAACTTTCTTGTGGATTCTGTGTCGTCAAAAAATGTCTCTTGATTCCATGATTCTCACATAATTCATCAAATTCATAAGAGGTAAACTCACCTCTTCTATATGATCTTAAGCACTTGATTTTTAAATAAGTATCATTTTCAACTAGGGATTTGAAATATTTAGACTTCTCAAATGATTCATATTCTTCTTTAATAAATGTAACCCATGTCATTCGTATGTCATCATCAATAAGAAACATAAAATAACTCTCACCTTTTAAATTTTGTGTTCTTATTGGCCCACAGAGGTATGTGTGTACAAGTTACAATGGTTGTGATGTTGAGTACTCCTTTATTTTGAAACTAATTCTCATCTACTTCATGTGTTGACATGGATTGTAACTAGTGTCGATAAGTTTTGAGATTTGTGGCATATATTTTACTGCTCGTGTCTTGTTGAGTTTTACTATATTTTCAAATTTATATGACCCATCCTTCTATGACATAACCATATTTTGTTTACTTGTCCCATACAACATTTTTCTCCTTTGACTTCATCAAGAATGTATACATTGCTTGGGGTTCTATTTTCTTTTTCCACTAATCTTCTTGAACCTAATTTCCTTATTTCACATCTTTTATAATTAAATGTGGGGTTGTAACCTTGATCACGCATTTGACTGACACTTAGAAGATTGTGTTTTAACCCTTCAACATACAATACATTATGTGTTTTAGTCTTTCCATCATCAAGACTAATGGTACCTTTTCCAACTATCCTTGTAGAAGCATTATCCCCGAAGCTAACACTGCCTCCTTTTTCTTCCTTTACGATGAGAAATTTGTTTTGATCCCCTCTCATGTGTTTTTAACATTCACTATCAATGTAACATTGGCTTCCTTTTTCTTGAGAATACATTGCAAGTCCACATTCTTCTTTATTTGGTTCTTCTTACTTCCTTTTCCACACTTTTGTGTATTCTTCTCCATGCTTGGTAAGGACATCTTCTTTACTGCTTTGTTTAGGAGACTTTATTATGTTTCTTCTACAGTTATGTACTATGTGCCCATAGTTATTGAACTTATGTCATTCAATATTGTAATCAATTAGGGGAGAAAATAAATTGTAGTTCCTATCAACAAACACGTGACAAATCCTAGTTTTGTTGCTCACATAATCATTCTTTAAGGTCTTATGAGAACCTTTATTTCTATCTCTCACATGATCACTTCTTTCATAATCTCTACAATCTATTGTTGTATGACCAAAATTGTTGCAAGAAAAACAATAGCTAAGAAAGATATTTAGGTACCAAGTTGTGAAAGGCCTTCTTGGTGGAACAACTCTTCTGATCTCACTCTTGTTGTTCTTGTGTGAATAATCATATTTTTGCTAGTCATCATTTCCTTTCATGTTGCTACTTTCATTGTTGATGGATCCTTTGAGAATATTGTCATGGCTTTTAGGATTTTCTTCATTTTCCTTTTATCACGGGTTTGTGACCTTAGTGCTTTCATCTCCGTTGGGGTCTTTTGTTTTTCTTTGTAGCCAACACCTTCCTGATTGAATGGTGATATTTTGTTAGTGAGAATATTATCTAATATTTCAATAATTTTTCCAAACTTCAAGCTTTTACTAAACTGATTAGTTTCTCTCTCTAGTTCTTTTTTTAAGGAAACGATTTCAGCCTCTAGCTTCTCGCAATTTTCTTCATTTTCTTTCAATTGGATTCTCACAACTTCTTCTATCATTTTTGCCTCTTCTAGTTCAATCTTCAGGATGATAACTATTTTTTTTGTTTCATCAAGATCATGATCCTTCTTTTCATATTTTTTTCAATTTCTCTTTATGTTTTTTATTCTTTCCCTTGAGTCTGACTATTTCTTCTAAAACACTAACGAGTTCTACTTCAAGATTCACTTCCCCATCAATGTCTTCTTCTTCTACTGAATATGACTTTTCTTTCTTATTGTATTCATTTTATTTATCAACAGACTTTGTATCCATGGTCATGAAGAGGAATTCTTCTTGACTAGCCATGTGTTCTCCCCAAATCTCCCTTCCATCGGTTGGATTGTTTCCAAAGGAACCTGCTCTGATACCAATTGTTGAAATTGTGCCTATACTGAGAGGGGGGGGTAAATCAGTATAATATCATTTTTACTTTAATTGAGAATTCATCAATCATTCATTAACTCTAAAGAAATAAATGCATGTAAACTAAAATCATGGTACACAGAGTTTAACTTGGAAACCCTTGCAGGAGAAAAACACAAAAATGTATATGTATAAATGTCTCTAGGAACCAACCTATTGTTACATTACTTGTAAGAAATAACCTACTAGAGACACCAATATCCTTAGTTGAGCAACAAATCACCAAGATATTACATAGGCACCAACCTATTGGAGACACCAATCTCCTTAGATAAGCACCAACTCGATAAGACTTGTATAGGCACCAACCTAACATCTTCATACATAGAGTAATTCTAACTTCAATTGCATGCTTCATAATTCACGTATTTCATAGCATCATCATATCCTTAACATTCATGCTTTGGATCCTCTCTTTGCTTCACACCCTAGACATAGATTCAAACCCTAGTTAGATTTAGCCTTTATTCCCTAGCGAACCTTGTAGCATCATTTCTAGAATATAATCCCATATTGCATCATCGTAACTTCAAAACATCGCACTTTTCAACATTATAGACCTTAGTCCTTCATAGTACGCCCTTACAACTAGAAGAAAACTCATCTTCCACACTTAGACCCCAAGAATACTCTCCAACTTCTCTTGTGCACCTCAGATCTCTTCTGCGCACCTCAGAATGATCTTCTTGGTTGGATGCTCTTCAAATCCACACATCTATATTGTATTTATAGTGTTTCTAAGCTCACTTTTAGGGATAACCTGTAAAGACGGGTTGGGCTGACCTAAGCTTTATGGTTGGGTTGTCTGACAGAAAAAAAACATATCTCCTCATTTATAAAGAGTTATAGGGAGTGTCATATACCATTGGAAAGGTCTCAGAATACAATTTCCAACCATATAACCTATGCTCACATTTGAGATATCTATTTAGAGTTAAAATACCTTCAAAGATAGGGTATCCAAACTGAGCATCAAAAATCCAAAAACATTATTTCCAACAATCTCCATATTGCAATCTTTATCTTGGACATCTACAGTCTCCTCCTATCTTTGACATCTACAGTCTCCTCCTATCTTTGACATCAACGAAAACAATATTTCCAATAGGTAATTTGTAGTACATTGGTTTATAATAACCATAGCTAAGAGAGAAAATCAACCTTAGGTAGTTTATAAATATAACATCCTACAACCACCGGCATGGGAGGCCATCACAAGCCCTACAATCCAACAATAAGTATCTAATAGCACATGCAAACCATAACAAGTTTCAAATACATGTAATTTAAAAAATTCACATTCAAAGGAAAATAAATTTGAACACATAATTTAAAGCTCATAATATAAAAGGGTGAATGATATCCACCATATTTAAAACCTTGACGTGATAAGTAACACAAATAAACTAAACACATTTACAAAATTCCACATGAAATATTAGTCGCATCAAAGTTACAAGTAGAAAGTCAAAATGGTGCTTATAATTTGCAAGTATATACACAAAAGTGTATATAAAACGAGTAGATTATTTTGGATTAAAATATATATATATATATCAATCCCAAATTATCCAGGGATTTGGGATAGTAGTTTTCTCTCACAAATTTGAACAATAATATCAATTCCAACGGTTCTAAAGATGAAATATTATAGTTGTTGAATAATCTTCCTAAACATCTAGCCGAAAACCTTGTTTACATTTACCTTTTTGTCTACTACTTAATTTCACTAGAACATGCAAATTAGAGGATGGATGCATTGGTTTGTACCCACCCATATCTTACAACGTTGGATGTATTGATTACTAGATAAAGTATGTGTTTTGTCTTTAATGATAAGTATTGTGGACTTGATTTTGTATCAATTTCCCCTTTATGCTATATCTGATTGTGACCCATGTTTAAAGAGATTAGAATGGAAAAATAAATTGAATTTCATCCCTTGGAATTGATATTTGCTATATAATATTCATATTCATAAATAAAAAAGTCCATGCAAAAATATAACATTAAAATTTTCACAATTCAATTTATAAATGATAAATATAGTTTTAAATAAAGTAACATTTAAAATCAATTCTTTTGGGATGGTTTTTTGTGAGTGAAAGAGCCAAAAGTAATATTTAAACTCAGAAAAGTGTCTCAATGGCACCGCATTAAATATTATATCAGTATAAATTCATCTTAACTTCAAGTCTGTCATGCACCAAAAGGGAAGAATGTATTTGGGAGAGTATGGAATGCCCTTCCTAAATTCCTATGTTGGAAGATATGGTTGGCCAGAAACAAGAAAATAATGATGACGGGAGCAAATAGATGCAAACTTCCTCCAAGGAAAAGACACTTCTATCTAAATATCTATGAATCAGAATTCATGAACAAGATAGGTCATTGGACAGTCTTGAGGAATCATGATTTAGACAATGATACCTTGATTAAGTAAGGTTGCCTCCATTCCCTTCTAAATCTAGAACACACCCATGTTGGAAAATCAGGCGAGAGTTGTTTAAATTTATGGTGTGGAGGTTACAACAACAATGTAACTCATTGTTCTTTGATGGAGATTCCATAAAAAAACTAGGGGTGGAAAGAGTGGCTAGGAGTCTCCATGATCCTAGTGGGAACAAGATCATTCATTATACCTAGGGGCTAGGGAACATGTCAAACAATCTAGCCAGAGCTTACTCATTATGGTGTGGACTCACCATCACTTGGAAATATGGGATCAAGACCTTGTTTGTCTTTCGGGATTCATTACTAATCATCAAAGCAGTAATTATCGAAGAGAACCTTGGAGGGAACAAGATACAAGGCATTGTCTCAAGAATCAGACAGGTTTTATCACAATTTGATAAGATTTCTCTCTTTCATATCAGGAGGGCTTTGAATGATGAAGAGGATGTGTGGCAAATGTTA
Organism: Picea sitchensis; assembly: GCA_010110895.2. Lineage (NCBI taxonomy): Eukaryota > Viridiplantae > Streptophyta > Pinopsida > Pinales > Pinaceae > Picea > Picea sitchensis. Next base: position 40,867 of record SNQJ01S0054700.1, read on the forward strand.
ACACATAGATTTGTAAGGGTCAAAAAATCATGTCAGTTTTTTTTTGAATCATAGGGTTTCATAAGTTATAGGTTTTTATGTCTTCTTGTTATAATCATAACTCAAATTTTGATTTGAATAAGTTAAAGTTAGTTTGGCCTTGGTTTAGAGTATTTGGGTTATGTATTTGTTATCATGGCAAGATGAATAAGCCCTCCTGAGTCACACCTTGTTTTCTTTTGAATCATTACCTTCACAGGTCACACCTCCAAATTGTACATAAGGTCCCCTTTTGTCACTATCCACCATTTAAGTGTCAAGTCAAAATGGTTTGATGTGCTTCCAACTCACTAGGAGAGTTCGCAACATACTCTAAGTACTTCTTGATTTCAATTTTGTCATCATTTCAATTATAGATCATGTCAATGAGGATTTATGGTTTTCAAATCCTACCATTTAAACACTTCTCCAGGGATTATGCCATATTATCAACTAAACAACCTCCTCGAAGTGTGAAAACTATGTTTGACAGGCGTTGTGAACTGGCGTTGTGAACTGGTTAAGGAAGATAATTGGAGGTTAGATAGCCTACAAGCATATATGTTCAAATTTGATGGCATATACATCAAGCCCAGGTTTACTAGACACTCCATGAGGTTTTCCATGTTGTTTTAAATACTAAAAGAAGAGTTTTGGATGACTCATCTATTGGCGTTGCGAACTAGCACTGCAGACTGGCGTTGTGAACTCATTTCCTGTAGCAGAGTCTTTTAAATATTTGATCATACCTTTTGAATGGTGATGTGGGTTTTTATGAATTCTTTTGTGGAGGAGAATGATATTAGCATTGACCTGCTGACCCAAATGCAGCCTGACCCAGTTTGGAATTTGAGAGATAAAATTAAAACACCAGTTCGCTACAAACTCTATGTTTTGCATAGTTTTTGGATATTTGCCTTGTTTGTAGGTTGCCACCTATCAAGGAGGGTTCAAATGACTTCTCATAGATCATCTAGATGCTAAAGGACACCTTCACCTATCCCAGGTTTACCAGATACTCCATGAGGTTTTCCATGTTGTTTTAAAGACTGAAAGAAGGGTTTTGGATGACTCATCTATTGGAGTTGAGAACTGGCACTGCGAACTCATTTCTTGTAGCAAAGTCTTTTAAAGATTTGATCATACCTTTTCAATGGTGATGTGGGTTTTTCTAAATTATTTTGTGGAGGAGAATGATATTGGCATTGACCTACTAACCAAAATGCAGCCTGAACCAGTTTGGAATTTAACAGATAAAATTAAAACACCAATGCGCTGCAAACTCTATGTTTTGCATAGTTTTTGGATATTTGACTTGTTTGTAGGTTGCCACCTATCAAGGAGGATTCAAATGAATTCTCATATATCAACTAGATGCTAAAGGACACCTTCACCTAATATTTATCTCCATTAAAACCTCATGCAGTGAGTTGGCAACAAATTTATTAATGATTTCCAACAACTTCCTAAAAATTAGCAGTTTGTTGGATTCTTGTCTCTTTGACTGTTGCCACCTATATCCAAGGCCTAGAATCCAATGGAAGAGATGGGTTTCAACCTCTTAAGAATATATTGGATGTTATTTTCTATTTAATGGGTGAGGGGAATCAAGAAGAAGGGGATTCATGAGCCAAGAGAGGCTAGAGAGAGTTGGAGTAGATAGTTTCCCTGTGTGTGTTCATTTGTAAGCCTGAGGGAATTTTATTATTTTAATCATTACTGCTATTGAATACTCATGAGAGTTGTGATTTTCATATTATAATTCTTTTTTTTTATGTATCTTATTATTTGAATATATTTCATATTTGAATATCAAAGGCTGCCAATGATTTATGGATCCCTAAGAAGCAGAGGATCTATTGTAATTTTGCCAATCAGTCATTGTTTTATTCAAGTATTTGTTGATTTCTTAAACTGAGAGGATATATGTTTAGTGAAAATTCTATATTATGTTCTCCTTCTTCATTCTTCTATCTATCAACATATGATCTTGTTATATGTTGAGCAACTTTAGTGCCTTCGATGAGTAGAGTGTTTATGACTATGTTTCCCAATGGTGTAGCCTATTGATCTACAATTTGTTTCCCTCTCCCTTTCTTCTTCATTCTAACTGATCCACTCAATATTAAAACCAATACTATTCATTATAATTTCTAATGGGTATTGGGATCACTCTTACTGCAGTCTGGAGTGAATTCTAGTGCTAACAGGAAAAAATTGCAACTACTTTCAATCCCAGTGCCATCATGGAAAATGGGGGTTCCAACAATGTCACAAACCCTTAAAATTTTTCTTTAGTGTGCGACATTGAACAATAAATTCATTTTGAAGTTTGTATTAATGTGAATCTAATCCAAGTGGCATTTACCAAGGTCTCATAAGTGGAGAAATAGGTGGAAATACATCAAGAGCGATCGAGCCCCAAACTCTCATTTATTATGGTAGGCTTCACTCATGGGATATCAATGTTCCAATATGAAATGGTGCAAAGGGTATGGGACTATTCATGTGTGGAAATTCCCATGGCAATGCACTAGCAGTGTTGTTTGGTGGTGGTCGGGAACATTCCCAGAGAATGATTCCAAGAGTGGTGTTTTAGGTTTTTGGAAAGGGAGATCAGAGGATTTGTTAGCTGAGTTGCTATTGTGGATGGTAGGAAAGGGAAATGTTTGGTTTCCTTTCTGAATTCTTGTTTGTAATGTCTTGGTTTGCCAATTCGGTCTGTTTATTTTTCTCTTCCCCATAGGGATATTATTATATATAGTGGCATATATTGTAATCTAGAGCAGTGGAACTGAGGGGTATATTCTTAATCGATGTCTTGGATCTTGGTATAGAGTGTTAGTGATCATCCTCTATGTGACAGATAGACAAGTAATAGAGGGAAAATGTGCAGCTATGAAAAGTGATGATCTCAAATAATTCAAGCAGACATGAGGAAATAAGTGAGGCCAGTAGCAATGACATTCTGGTCATTTCCTCCAAGGTTGAAAAATTGGAACAGACTAGCATAACCTATAATGCCAATTACTCGAATCTTCCTCTTCTCCAAAAGCATCGGATAGACTCGTTGGAGGTAGAATGAAGCAATTTACATGCTCTAGTTTTATCACATTTTGTGGATAATCTCTTCCTTGCATATAATATTCATGAAACTCAAAGCTCGAATCAAGTGGGGGGGATCAAGGATGAGACAATTTATCATAATTAGGTTCCCATGGAGATTGAAGGTGCAAGAACTCCTCACTTTGGTGAGGAGCAGGAAGAACATGACAATGTGCAGATATAAACCATTATGAATGTTTTATAAAGTCATTTGTGTTTTGTATCAATTCATCATGCAAGCTATTAGTAGGAACACTTAGAACTCTTTTCTGGAAAGACTTTTTTGGTCTGTAGATATTAAACTAGAACTATGATTTGTTTTGTGGAAATCCAAAAATATTGTTGGACATGGTGTTGGCATTGATGTCAAAGAGGGTTTACGATGTTGGTGTTAGCATTGATGCAAAAAGGGTCAATATGGTCAATATGGATAATATGGTGTAGACAAACCCATGCATTATCTAAATCTTATTAAGCAGTTGTTGTCTTCTCCCCGGGGTCATAAATTTTCTAAAAATCATATGAAAACTTGATTAATGTCCAGGAATTCATATCAATGTCCCATCAAAATTTTACGATTGAAATATGTTACAGACATTCATTCATAGGAGAAGTGATTGATCATATTAAAAGGGACAAAATCATCAAGCTTGTTGTCTTGCATCTCTATCAAATGAAATCCATAATTAAACCCTCCTTGTAACAGTATCTTCATCATCATGATTACATTCAGAAGGAGGTCAATTAAACTCATTTTTCTGGAAAATACTTAATCACTAATCAAGGAATAATCAAATTCTTCACTGGTTTCTCATACCAATACTTTCCCAAGAACTACGAGCCAGTTAACAAAAGAAATCAATGATGAAATACAAGAAATCGATGATGAAACATAAGCGATCGACAATGATAAATGTCCACAGTGTAAGTGTGGAATTTCAAAATAGAAATGGGTACTCGGATCGAGGTTGGATAAATATTTACTTACTCGTAATATCGTGGGTACAGTAGATGATGAAAGCAATAAAGATTTAAAAAAAAAAAAAAAAAACTGATAATTAAAAGAAAACCGTTGATCTGGAGAAATCTCAAATCAACAACCCCGATCTAGTTCACATTTCAAAAATGTGTGAAAGTTAATTGGAGAGGGTGGACCCAAAAGTAACATTAGATTAAATTCAACTATCTATGTGTCAACCTTAAGTTCATTCACATTTTTTTCTTGGGATTAATACGTATACATGTTTCAGATGTGAAATCTATGAGAACTGGCCACTCAATGCTTGAGTAAAACACAACTGTTGATTTGGTTAAATTCCAAGATAAGTCTTGTACACGTTCGCTCTCATTCACAGGTCAAGATCATATGTAAAATATGAAGTTGTGATGAGCCTAATCCGGATTTTATGAGAAGAAAGAAATGAATACAACTTATTATTATTCTTAACAAATAAACACAAGGAAAAATAACAAAGATATGGTAAAATTGGCTTATATTTAATAAGGAAATATGTTGAAACTGTAAAATGTAGACTGAAAACAAGCTTGCTAAAATGGTGGTGGCTTATCTCTGAGAAGAGATGTGATGGTTGTGCTCATTCTCAACAAGATGGTTACAATGAGGCTCTCCAATCCTTTTTACAATAAAAATGAATTACAAAACCCTAGACATCCAAAAACCTAACCCTAGGAGATGAAGTGCCAAGAGTCATGTGAGCCTCGTTGGGGTAAGTTATTACATCAACTTCCTAGGGTCGTAACTTTTGCATACGATCTTCATTTTAGGTGCACGATAGCCCGTTGTAAAGGTATATATGAGGAATACACATGTTTCCACCACGCTTTCGATAAATCCTATAATGTGATTGTGGAAATCCCTAAAAACATTGTTTACGGCCTCAAAACGGCCTTGGAAGTTTGGGACCCAAAAACTAGAAAACAACTGCCAAACTGAAAACTACTAAAATGGGAAAGTTGGAATAGGTAGGAGACCAACGAAATCCATTTGGATCAATACTCCCCACTTTGGAAGCAATGGTCTCTATTGCGTTGAGTTCCCCCATCAGATGAGGAAAATTCTACTGAATTTGGCCTTAGGTGAGCCACTTTCCTTGGTGCAGGAGTTGCCTTGCTTTGACAACTCGATAAAGTTGGATCCTCTATTGGTGAGTCCCCTTGACCTATGTGTACACAATATGATCATTGGATTCCTATTTCATGCATTCATCGTTGAGCTCTATTGGGATCAATTGTTTTGTTATCTCTGAGGTGTCCAATAATGGTGGGAAATATGGCCGAAGGATCTCCACGTTGAACACTGGGTGCAAGGAATGGAAGGGGGGAATGTTGAGCTCAAAATAATTGTCTCCCATAGACTTGGTGATGGTGTAAGGTCCATAATGGAGTGGGTGAAGCTTATGATGGGGCCTTATGAGTCGTTCTTTCTTCAAGCGCAACCAAACTTTGTCTCCCACTTGAAACTTATGTGGTACCTGGTGTTGACCATGGTGATGCTTGTACATGGAATTGGACTTCTGTAAAACATGTTGAACATGTTGGTAGATGTCTTGGATCTGCTCAATGAGCTGGGTGGATTTTTCAGCTTTAGTTGGAGCAGGTGACGATTTGGTCAGGATGGTTGCAAGGAGTAGTGCAACATCCATGGGACCCAATGGTTGGAATCCCAACCCCACCTAAAAGGGGATGTGGTCAGTTGAGTTATCTATGGCTCAGTTGTAGCTATGTTGAACATAGGGAAGACTCTCATCTCATGTGCAGGGGTGATTGGAATTGTACATGCACAGGATATGCACGATCATCTGATTGATGACCTCAATTTGGCCATCTATCTAGGGGTAGAAGGAAGTGGATTTGGTGAGCTTGGTGTCCAGCAGTGACCAGAGGCTCGAATAGAATGTGTTGAGGAACCGACTATCCCGATCTGATACAATGGTTTTTGGGATTCCAAAATGTACCCACACTCATTTAAATAAGAGCTTGTGAGTGGCCTCCACTATGATGCTCTTCTTTCAGGCGGCTAGAATCACCATCTTGGAAAAGCGATCAACAACCAAAAAAACACAATCATTTCCTCGCTCAACATGTAGTCCATTGAAATGGATTCCCATGGCCTGTCAGGAGTAGGCAGAGGGGTGTACAAGCCTTGTTTATCAGTGGTTAGTTTTGAAATAGCACAGGAAGTGCAGGACCTGATATACTTATTGACATCTTGTCGAAGTTTTGGCCAGTAGAAATGTTGTTGCAGCACTACCACTGCATTTTCGATGCAGAAGTGTCCTACCATCCGACTATAGTGGGCTTCCCAAATCAACTTCACTTGCTCGCTTGTTGCAATGCAGAGATGTCCCAGATGGCACAACAACTTGTCCTGAAGATGGAAATTAGTGACAACTCAGTTTGTGCCCAACATTTGGTAGGTGGTGGTGAAGTCAGGGTTTGTCTCATAGAGGTGGGGTCATCCGAAGGTCTCATGGTTGCAAGAGTCTAGCACCATAGTGAGTGTCATGACTGGAGGTTGGTTGAGGCAATCAATGACTCGATTGGTACTTTATGTTTTATACTTGATGTTGAGGTGGACCTTTTGCAATTATGTGGACCACTTCTTATGGCGGTCATTTTGCAATTTTCCTTATGTCTGCATGAACTGTAGTGGCTTATGATCAGTGTGGATGATTGTATCCTTCTAAAGAATGTAATACCTCCACTGGCTGCAAGCTTTCACAATGGAGTACATTTATTTATCATAAGTAGGGTACTTATGGATGACATATGATAGTGTTTCACTATGATAGGCCACGGGGTGGCCGTACTGAGTGAGAACTGCACCCACAGTAGGTCAGGTAATGAAAGTACTGGGGTTGAGCACAAGTGTTGCTTCAAATCATCGAACGCTTGTTGTTGGGACAGGCCCCACACAAATGTTTCATTAACACCACCCATGGTTACTTGGATGAAGGCCCATGAAATATGGGAGAATCCCAACACGAACCTACGATAGAAATTGGTAAGGCCTAAGAAGCTCTGAATCTCAGTGAGTGTGGTTGTGGCTGGCCAGTCGCAGATGACCTGAATCTTGGATAAATCCACATGCACACCATTTTGATCAACGTTGTAGCCTAGGTAGTAGAACGTGTCCATGTTGAAGGAGAATTTTTCCAAGTTGGCATATAGTTTGTGCTGTCGCAGGGTGTGTAGAACCTTTTGAATATGATGCAAGTGTTCTGCCCGAGTCTTGTAGTAGATGAGGATGTCATCCGATAAACCGCTACAAAATCATTGGTGAAATTTTGCAGGATATCGTCCATCATCCTCATGAAATTTTTTGGAGCATTTTTCAAAGAAAAGGGCATGACTAGCCATTCAAAAAGACCTTCTTTTGACTTGAAGGCGGTCTTACATACAATTTTCTGCTCTATTGGGACCTAGTGGTATCCAGAATTTAGATCAATCTTACTGAAGTATTTTTCCCCCTTTAGTTGATCAAGGAGATCATCGATTCAGGGAATCAAGTATCAGTTTCTGATGTGATTTTATTTAGGGCTCGATAATCAATGTAGAGTCATCAGGCCTCGTCTTTCTTTTGCACCAGCATGATTGGGCTCCCACAAGGTGATGATATGGGATAGATGTGATCACCTAATTATCTAATAGAGAGTGGTGGTATACTTTCCCATTAGGTAGAGGTGTGTCGGGGATCAGATCGATGGGATGCTTGACCTAACAGTGTAGAGGCACCCTGATAGGTGAGGAGAAGATATCTTTGTATTCTTCCATGACCTTATCCACTTGCTTCTGCTGTGTGGAGAGGTCAGTCGTGGATAAGGTCTTAGAGATCAAATTTTTTCATTCCTTGGAAGAGATCTAGGAAATAGCACTAGGTGGGACTGCCTTGGGTATCATGTACAATTTCCTGTCCAAAGTAATAATAAAACTGTGAGGCATAGACTCATATATAGCATGATGTTTCTATAAATAAGGTTGGCTCAACATAACATCACACATTTCAAGAGGATAAACATCACACAATACCTCATCTTTGAAGGGCTTGATGACGTACGACAGGAGGCACTGTTGGCTGATGTAGAGATCACTTCCTTGACAGAGCCATCCAATGGTGTAGGGATGTGAGTGTGTAATTGTCCGAAAGGCTAGATGCTTGATGACCTCTTCTCAGATGAGGTTATTTTGGATACCACTATCAACAATGAAGTGCAGCGGGGTAACTTTCACCCACATCTATGAATGAAAGAGGCACTCACCTTCCTCTAGCTCATCTGGTTCACTAGGTTGGATCTTGGTGGTAGCAATGGTGGCACTGGGTTCTGTGTCAATGATCCATCTCCCACTTCCTAGTTCTGACTTATATTTAGAACCCACATCTGATTCATAGGATTTCACCTCAACCACTAGCGATTTTTTTGAGAAGAAATCAACAGTGTTATGCCAGGGGCTCTTATGGAAGTCACACCACTTATCAATATCTTTCTTCATCTTTCCGGTGTCCTCCTTTGCTTGCGACTTAGACTAGTTGTCCTGAGGTTGTCCATATTTTCTTTGTCCTTTGTTCTGTGGGTTGGGTTTCCCTTTCCTTTCTTTTGTTGTGAGGGATTCCCAGGCCCAAATTGTCGTGTCTTTTATTTAAGCTTATGCTCAATTTTGACGACATATGGATAGGTCGTGCCCAAGGACGAGATGTCCAGAAACTCCATTTCGACCTGGATGTGTCTATACAGACCACCGCAGTACTTTATCAGTAGATTTCGCTCAGAATATTTGATACCAAGCTTGGTGGACAAGGTATGGAAGATATTTGTGAACTATGGCACTGCTTGGTCTCATTCCTGTCACAGTGTGGTCCATTTTGTATATAGGTCATCATAACTTCCGACAGGGTAGTATTGTTCCTTAATAACATCCTTGAAGGACTCCCAAGTGACTATGATTGTAAATAATGAGGGTTCCTCTGTTGCCTTTTTCTCACATAAAGTCTCCCACCAATCTTTAACATGGGGAATGGCTTTGAGGAGCGCAAAAGCAATATTTTCTCTATTAGAAAATTTATGGACAGAAAAATAACCTTCTATCATATTCAACCATTTGTCTACAACATATGCATCTTTATGACCTTCAAACATAGGAATATCAAAGTTGATTTGTACCTTGAAGGGGGTGATGCCTCCACTCAAGGAAGATGTGTCTCATGTTGGTAGCCGTCGAAGGATTTGTGCAAAACTATCCATCATCTCGTTCCTCTATTGCATGAGGGATTCCTCGATAAACATTTTGAAAGGATCTCATGTCCCGTCATATTTATTTTCTCCCAACATGAGAGGTCGCTTGGGCGTGCGATAGCTTTTTTCCTCAATAGAAAAAATCTCAAGACCCAACTCTTTGTACCTTGACCTCGTCGGGGACATGCATTAACAATGACAAGGAGCAGAGCGCTCAGATACCATTGATCTAGATTTTATGAGAAGAACAAAATGAATACATATTATTATTATTCTTAACACAAAAACAGAAGGAAAAATAGCAGAGATACAATAAAACTGGCTTCTATTCAATAAGGAAATACGTTGAAACTGTAAAATGTAGACTGAAAACAAGCTTGCTAGAATGGTGGTGTCTTATCTCTAAGAAGAGATGTGACGGTTACACTCGTTCGCAAGAACATGGTTACAATGAGGCTCTTCAATCCTCTTTACAATAAACAGGAATGCCAAAACCCTATACATCCAAAAACCTAACCTTAGGATATGAAGCGCAAAAATTCATGTGGGACCCGTTGGGGTAAGTTAGTACATCAACTTCTTGGGGTCGTAGATTTTGCATAAGATCTACGTTTTAGGTGCACGATAGCCTGTTGGATTGGTGTCTCCTTGAGTTGGTTCTCAAAATAAGAGATATCGGTGTCTCTTTCAAACTAAAACTTGTAACTGAATTATATTTTTTGTGATTCTTACATTTAATTTCAGTTTTTTGTACATTCTTGTTGATAAATTGTATGGTTAATAAATTAACAATTAATGAATTAATTTAATTTGTGAAAAAAAATCAATATTGATTCACCCCCCCCACTCAGTATTGAACAACATTCCAACAAATACAGGAGTTGTAATCGTTGCTAGCCTCGATGCAATGAATCCTTTTATATATAATACAAAATACAATTCTAGATTTAAAAAAAAATCATGCACAAAGAGGGATCAAATCTCTTGAGGTGCAAACGTTTTTTAAACTACAAAAACTTGAAAAACAATTTACATGTGAAAGGTTTTGATCCCTCTCGATGCATGATAATCCAAAGCTAAACTAAATCTATACATAATGTATACACAATAAATAGTGTTCATTGCAATTAACATTTCTTTTTTAAAATGTTCTATCATTATAATCAGCTTCAATCAATTTGTTAAAAATATCTTTGGCATTTCATAAATGAACGCATTAGTACATGTAACAACAAAGACACAAAAAAATGTTATTTTGTACATAACTTGTCCACCCACTAATACATGTACCAACAAACACACAGGGGAAATTTTATTTTCTCGTTGTTACCATCAACTTCAATCAATTGGTTTATACCACCCATATCTCACAATGTTGGATGTACTAATTATTAGATAAAGCATGTGCTTTGTCTCTGAAGAGAAGTACTTTGGAGTTGCTTTTATGTCATTTTTCCCTTTTATGCTAAAGATTTGATTGTGACCCATGTTTAAATAAATAAAAATGGAAAAGTGAATTGAATTTAGTTAGTGGAATTGATATTAGTTGTATAATATTCATATTTATGAAAAACTAAGACATGCAAAAATTAAAAATTAAAATATGTTGGTTATTAAATTTATAAATGATAAATATGGTTTTAAATAAAGTAGCATTCAACGATTCTTTTGGAATGGTTTTTTTAATTGAAAGAGACCAAAGTAATGTTTAAACTCAAACACATGTTTTAACGACACTGCATTAAATATTATATCAGCGTAAATCCATTTTAATTTCAGATCTATCATGCGTTGAGAGAGATAAAATCCTTTAAGACACAAACATTTTTTAAATTGAAAAATCTTGAAGAGTGTAAATGTGGATGGACCTTCACAGATAAGATCTAGCTAGCAAAGGACATACACAGTTTGCAGAAAAATGAGAAAAGACGGAAATGAGAGAGAGAGAGAGAGAGAATCAAAGAATTGTATTAACTAGATGAATGAATGATAATTTACACATGATATACTCTATATAACTCAGTTAATGTGCACTGTAAGAGAATCCAATGTGCCATAGTGGTGGCCTAGAGTGATTTGGACACACATCGGCAATTACAGGAGTTAACTTCCTCCTAGTCTAAGTCAACTAGCCTCTCAGTCCTCAGTTAACTAACTGAAAGCATCAGTAATGTGAACAAAAGAGAATATTCCCCTAGAATGTCAGAAAAGTAATATTCTCCCTAAAATGTAGAAGACTGGATAATGACTAATAAACATAGGGAAAACCTTAGGAAAAAAAAATCCTAGGTTTGTATGAAGTATCTCCAACACCCCCCCTAAACATCACTATGGTGAAAATAAAAGAATGGGTCTCGGCAACGAGGCCATGTTAGGTACCCGAAAAAAAAAGACACACTGAAATAAATGAGGAAAGAGGGAAAACCTCATGGGAAACCACCCTCCCCCCCCCTCAAGGTAAAATGTATCAAAAAAGAACTGACAGTTGTTAGGAAACTATGTCCTTCACTCCAAGATGATTGCACAGAGAATGGAACTTCTGCTCGGGGAAGGTCTTGGTGAAGATGTTTGCAGTATGTTATGTTGAAGGACAGAATTGCAGGTCGATGATCCCCTCATGTACTAAGTCTCGGATGTAGTGCATGCGGATCTCGATGTGCTGCATCTGCTGCCTCTGAACTGGATCTATGCATAACTTCATAGTGTTATGGTTGTCACACTAGATGACGATCGACCGGTGAAAATGAATGCCCAACTCAGTGAAAAAATGGCGTAGCCACATAGCCTAAATGGTTATGTTAACTACCCCTTTGTACTCTACCTCGACTAAAGATAGAGAAATAGCATACTTCTTCTTGCTCGACCAACAAATGGGCCCCGAACCCAGACTAAGTGAGTAACCAAATGTGGACTTGCAATCAATGTTGTTGCCAGCCTATTCAGAATCAGTGAACCAGATGAGGTCCAATGTAGAGTTTGTTGTGTATTGAATCCCAAAGGTGATGGTTCCCTATACGTATCGAAGGATATGCTTTGCAACCTTCCAATGTATCTTATGCAACTCTTGCATGAATCGGGAGACTGCTCTGACTGCATAGGAGTGGTTTGGTTTGGAGTGTGTGAGATACAACAAGCTCCCCACTAGTTGTTTGTATAGTGTGTTGTCCACTAGTGGAGTGTCCCCTCCATCCTCAAGTCTAACTCTTGATAGGAAAGGAGTCGAGGCAAACTTGCAGTCTGTCATGTGGAATCTCTTGAGGAGATATTGTGCATACTTGGCCTCAGACAGTTTGATGCATGATGCATCTTGACTAATCTCAAGACCAAGGAAGAAACGTAGCGACCCCATGTCTGTCATCAAGAACATGTCATGAAGAATCCTCTTGACTGCAACAATCACTGAAGTTGAGCAATCGATGATCAAAAAATCATGAACATGCAGAACTAGGAGTAGAAGTGAATCAATCATCCTGAGCATGTAAACGTTCGGTTCTGACTTACAACGTACAAAGTTCCATGAGAACAGGTAGGAGTCCATATTGGCATATCTGTAACATCCCTCTCTACTGAACACACTATTATTGAATTATTCTTTGAGGACACTTTCTTGGAAGTGATCCGGGTATGGTACTTTGTGATTTCATTCAGATTATGGGTTATATATGATGATGTTGAGATTTTATGGCTTATTGATTTTATTGATGTATATATATTGACAGATACTTTTGACAAGTTGTATTGAGTGTGCACGACACATGAAAGGTTAAGGATGTTGATGGCATCGATGGATTTCCTTGGACTCTGGATTGAATTAGGGAGTGGATTGTATCTATTGAATATTTCATTTCATGCACATATGTTGTATGATTGGTTATAGTCTGATTTATGTATATGGAATTATTGACAGTGTTTTTTCAGTGGATGCAGGCTTGGCAATGCTTGGTAATTCGACTCACATAAGGAGTAGAGGGGTCCTGCACAGAAACCATACATTTGAGGGAGAGGTGTAACAACATCCTTTTCACAACCTACTAGCACTCCCACCATGTTCTGAACTGTAGGTTAACGATTACCTAGTTCAAAAGTTCCATGATGTCGTGAGGGCAGACGGAGATGGTCGCTCATGAATATTTCTAATGAGCTCGCAATAAAGTGGAGTTCTTATTCCTTAGAGGCTCTTAGTCTCTCACAAGGTCAATCGAGTGGAGTGTTGACTCCAAGGGTTGCACAACTTCCAAAACAAGTCTAAGGAAAGTGGCACCCTTGGAGCACGGAGGTGCGTCTTGAAGGGCATGTCGCATAATTAAACCTGAGTCAAAAAAATCTAGATGGCCTAGAAAACATTGAAATATTTAGACCTTGTTGGATTAACTAATAAATTAAACAATAGACTTTTAGTTGAAAATACTAACAAGAGTCTAAGCCTAGTCTAATATTTGGCCTAAGTCTAAGTTTAATTTGGGTACTAATTAAAATATTAAATTTGTGATAAATCTAATTCTAGGAAAAGGTGGGAAAATATATAAAGATTGAATAAAAATGCACATGTGTGCATGAATTTAATAAAAAAGGAATTTTAAATAGAAATAAATAATAACTTGAGAGGTTGGGTGTACATAGAATAGAATCTAGAGTCAAACTACATTTTTCTAACTAGAAGAAGACACCTAATTAAACTCTAACTAATATCTAGTTAGGAGACACTCCTTAAATTAAAATATGGGGAACAGAGGGACGCCTGGGAGTGAAAATAGGAACACGTTGAGGATTGTGAGGGAATTTGACCTTTTTAAATAAAATAAAATTGGTAAATACTGGTGTAACTTGGGGAGAATGTGACAAGTGTGTGAGTGATTAATCCAAATTAAAATTTACTAAAAAATTTATTTATTTGTGCATAAGGACATGTGTCAGGGAAGAAATTTCTATAAAAACAATTTATGGAGAGGGGAAACGGATCTGATTTTCTGAGCATTGTTATGCTGCCAAATTTTTATTGGACTGTGTTTTACTTGTGAGAGTTGGGATACCAAGATTGTAAAAAAAGTGGAAGCTCTTTCTTGAGAGGGCAAGTCTTGGAGCTATTATTGTTGGTTTCTTGTGTGTGGCCTTATTGGCACAGAGGCAGACCCAGGGTTCAATGCTTCAACAATGCACCAATAAAGCCCTAATTACTGGCCCTTTCGACAACACCTATGAAGCAGATGAAGTCTCACTCGAGGTAGATGGAGGGGGGGTTGCAGAACTCAAGTGTCTACAACCTAGCTGGGACATAGATATATGATTACAACACTTTAACAGAGCACTTAGCCAACAATATTCATTAAGTTATTACCCTTATTCACATCACAGATTAACCCCTACTACAGATCAACGCAGTAGTAATCAATATTAAGTACATATAATCATTTAACACATAGCATCAGAGCATAACTAGCATTTATTCATAGATAAAGCACTAAGCATCAATGAATCTACCTATCACACATCAATAACAATGCACTAAGCAAATAGATACATAAACATCATGAACAATATTGCATAAAGCACAACAACACAGGATATACGTGGTTCACCCCAGTGTGGGGATACATCCACCAACTTCTTCTTCTTCTTTATTGATCTTCAATATTTCTTACATTCCTCTTCTTTTATATGCAAAGCCACAGAGCCACTCCGCAAAGGGAAGGAGATTTGTGCACACCTCGCCAGGTCCTTCTTCCCCGAGTTAGGTCAAGGCACAAATCCAACTCCTAGATAGCACAAAGCCTCTTACAATCACTTGCACTTAGCTCTGCAATATTTAACACATCTTCTTGCACAAAACCAACTGGTCATTGCACTAAGCCAATTAAAAATACTCACAACTACTTACTTGCACTAAGACATAGGCGGCTTCTTACATTGCCTAGCTACTTATTTATACATTACAAAAAGGCCTAAGAATGGGTAAACCCATGGGCTGACATCCCATACCCATTACATAAACCCTGAAACCCAAAAATCCCATAAAAAAGGGCGAGATCCCTCGATCTCCACTTCGCCTGGACCTATCTTCAAACAACCTGTTGAAGTCCCAAATATTGTCAAACATGACCAATATTTCCACAAAACTTGGTCGAGGGCCAATAGGCCCCCAATACTCACCTGTGACTCATCCCGAGTCACTCTGATCTGGGTAATACCACTTTAAAGGCATCGATCTTAGCTCGAGTTGTCTCGACTTGTTGCTTCGCTAGAGCCTCCTGCTCGGTGAACTCCTGAATGACTTGCTCGGTGACAGGCCCCTCCAAGCGTTGTTCTACTGTGGCGACCACATGTTCCAACTGTGAGCCTTTCTCCTTGATCTCTTCAAAAAGTGTGCAGGCTTCGTCCTGCACCGGCTGGAGTCACTATGTCACCTCCATAACTCTACTATTGATGGCAGTGACCTACTGTTGAACTGYGGCTACTCCTGCGACCTCTTCATATTTTCCACCGTAGTAAGCAACTTCAATTGTGCTTGCACATTTGCTKCCTGTTTCTTTGCTTCCWGGAGTTGTGCCTCCAATTTCCTTAGCTCTAGGTCATCTGCAAGGCGCTCATAGGTCTRTGCACTTCGGTCACTTAGTTTCTTGCATTTTGAGGCCAACACCCTGATTMTTTCTAYTGTGCTCCRGACAGTTTCTTCCCTCTGATCCCGCACTTCTTGTGGAGTKCTTGGAACTGCTTGATGTTCTAAATCTACCACTCTTGCTTGAAKMTGATGAATGGCTTCAGCGAGCTTCCCCACTTGGATCTCTATTGTCTCTTCTTCCATCTGTGCCAAGCCTGGCACAAAGGGAAGTGATCTAGTCATGGATTCCTTAACCACAGTCTGCTCTGTGAGAAGTTGGTCTTTCTCTTTCTGGATTGTCTCTCTTTCTTCCTCGAACTTTGCTCTAATGTCATCTTTCTCTTGCTGTGCAACCCGAAGTTTCTCTAAGGCCTCCTCCTTTTCTTCTTGGAATCGATGAAGGCAAGCCTCTGTCACATTTTCTAATCTATGTAATTAGGTGGGATCATCCCCCAATTCTATATTTTTTGATGAGGATGACACAGTAGACATTGCGTGGCTCGAATGGATAGCTTGTTGAATGTCTTTGAGATCCTTCTCTATTATGTCATACATTGACTCTTGTTTTGCTCCATGTCTCTGTAGGATGTCTTCTGAATCATCCTCGATGGTTGTGATGATGAGCTCGATGTTGTCCATGGTGAGCACATTATGTGACTGAGGCTTATTGGCTCGAGACTTGTTCCACGTTGAAGGTTTCTTCGAGGAAACCTTCCTTTTCTTTGACATCTTGGCTTCTATAAGGGGATCCTTTGGCAGTGTCACTTCACCCTTTTCTTTCTTGTCTTATTCCCCTTCCTCCTCTTGGTTTAATTCATCACCTCCTCCACCTCTAGGTGAGTTAGGCACAGTTTCCTTCGACGCGTTGTGTATGTCCTGCACTTCTTCCTTTTTCTTCTTTTTCTTTGCGTTGCTCGGTCCATCATACTTAGTCCGGGTGACCACAAGACTTTCGATGAGGTCGGGGTCGGAGATTTTTGCATCTCCGACCGGTACAAGAATCCGGCTAGCCATTCCTTGGTTATCTCCTCTATGTCTTCGTCAGTCAATTTATAGTAAGACTACAACTCGTTTTTACTTTCATCCCTATGCGCAATGATGTAGATGAAGTGGCAGTCCACGCGGAACTTTGCTAGCAGCCTGTACGTGTGCAAGGTATTCGGTTTCATTCGGGGGAATGATTCAATGGTGTGCATGAGCTGTAGGTAGTAAGCACGGAACACCACATTTGATTGCCATTTCTTTTCCATATCACCCGTATAACACAAGGTGGTGAACCTTGCAGGCAATGGCTTTGATGGCTTGAATTTTGGAAATGTTGCTCCCTCTCGCATCTCCCAAGTGACAAATGCAATGAGAATAAACAACCAACTAAAGTGAAATTCCTATCCTTGGTCCTGCGCTTCACGACAGTCCTTCTCCAACTCGTTGACGAGGTAGCTCACCCAGTTCATCCACATCCCTTCGACACACTTCTCTACGAGGTTGACTATGAACCTTGTAAATTGTGTCGGTCGGTTCTTTCTGACGAGCTCTCCAGCGATCAACTGACAAGCTAAGCAGACTACGCCATCCTGGATGGATGATACCTTGTAGCCTCACTTCCCCTTCTCTACATTTCCATAGGTCTCCTTGATCTGTTACGCCAAGGAGTGATCTGCAACCTTCCCTAGGTAGAACTGGTCAGGGTTCGGTCCTTGCACGCTCAATCTAGTGATCAGGTGGATCAACGTCGGATCCACAATCACACACCTATCTAACTAGAGATAACCTCCATGGTAGCACGACAAGAGGAGTTTAATGCACGTGTTAACCTCCTGATGTCTGCCGAAGTGGGGAATTTCCATCAAATTTAGGATCGTCGATCATGTGACCTATTTAATCCATGGTTGGGGAACTATCTTGGGATTCTTCCCAATCGTCTTTGTCGGGTATGTATGCGGTGCGAACATCACATAATTCTTCCTATCGTTGAGGTTGACGTCACTGATCTTGAGATCTGGGATCAGTCCCAGCTATGTTCTGACTACGCGCATCCCCTTCGGGAGGTACACAATGATCAATGTGTACTCAAAGTCACGCTGGACATTTTCACGACTAACTGCACCAACCAAAGGCAGGATGTAGTTGGGAAAGACTGACGGGATCTGCTTCACGTTCCCCAGATCGTCGCAGTGCTTGCTTCTTTTCTCCGTCGCGGTTTGGCTAGACCATCGTGCAATCAAGGGGGATGCTTTCAATCTACTCATCGACAATGCCTATATACCTGCAGACATGACCTTCTCATCCATGAGGTCGATGAAGATCTCTTCTACAGATTTATCTACTACGCTAAGGTCGCCCAACATGCACATAATCAGATAACTCAGTTAGGCAAATGGACACTCAAGGTAATTGAATTGGTGGCGAGGTATTGACAGTACAACACGGTCTGTGATTAATTATCTGTTAGCTCAAATATCTCAGGTTGAAAAAGTGGTCCCGGTACAGCATTTGACGGATTAAAAAAGAAACGTCATAATGAATTCCTTCAACGAGTCGAAATGCCTTAATCAATACGAATCCATCCATTATGGCATGGTCTCAATGGTCAAATGGAGATTTTTTCGGAAATAACTGTGTTTCTATCCGTTCTGGAGTGTCTTTCTAATGGTCGGGACGCCTCCAACGATCATATATCTTCATTGTGGTGAAGTTTCATTCTGTGTTGTTCTGCTATTCCGATGAGGTTCAAGTTCTGCAAGCCTGCCTTCTACGAAGTCTCCTCTGGAACTTCCTGTAGTCTTTCTAACTTTGCTTTATTCTTGCTGAGCTTTCTTTCCTTCTTCCCTGTGATTTCAGTCTCTGGGTTCCTCTTTCCATTCTTGTTCTTATCTTCTCTTAGTGTAGTAACTTCGCACTGCCGAGGGTCTTTCAAAGGGTTCAAAGGTAACACTTCTTCTCTTACTATTTTTGGGGTGGATGCTCTTCTCTCTTGCATGGACAGGTTCTGTAAGCCTTCTTGCATTCTTCCAACTTCGACAGCTGAGTCTCTGGCCCTCAATTGCTTCGATTTGTCCTCTTGTTCTTCTATTAGTCATGTTATTTTCTTGGCTATAAAGTCCCTTAATTCTTTCTTTTTCTGTTATGTAGCTTCTTCCTCTACTTTCCTTATGATCTGATCTTTCTCAACCCATGGATTTTCTAACAAGAGTGCAAAAGGGGTGTTGTTCCCAACAAACTTAATGACCTCAAATTCTTCTTCAATCGATGTTCCATGGGAAATCATAGGTACACTAGTAACTCTTCCACATAGGGTTACCATATTTCCTTTAAACAATCCTATCCTTCCCAATGAAGGAACCATAGCAGGCTTTCCCACAATTTCCCAAGTGCTTTCTGGCATAATATTCACCTCTGTTTCCTCATCCAAGACACAATCTATGTCGAAGTCTCCTATTCTTGTTTCTATGCACTGCTTCTCTTTTAAGATCTCTGGTAAACTAATGTCTCTGTGATCATTCAATGTTTCTTTAAGTTGTAATAATGTAGTCTCTGATTCTTTCTAGTTCTCTAACATGTCCTTAGTTTCTTGACCTTCTTCATAGTTTTCTTGTCTTGGGTTCATCTTTTCAACTTTAGCAATCATTCTAGGGAAATCAAAAACCTAATGATCAACAACTTTACAACAAAGACAAATAGGACCTATACGAGGGAAATCCTTAGCAAGATGTCCCGATCTTCTACAATTATAACACAATTTCATTCCTCTCTTTCTCTTAAACGATCCCAAACCTTTCTGGTACTGCACATTGGGATTATAATGATGGATCTGCAATATGAAAAAATTTGTTCTAGGTTCCTACACCCACTTGTTAGTCCAAAAATTCTTTCTATGCATAGGAATAACATATCTTTCACTATCTCTATCAAATCTATTCAGATCAAATCTTCTTTCTTCTATTTGTGCCCTAGTTTTCAGACTAGGACACAATCTATCAACCATACCTAGATTCTTACTTTCAAAACAAAAATTTCCACTTATCTTACCTTTACCAGAGCACAAAGCTTTAAGATCTTACTTCTTTTATTCAGATCGGACTTCTCTTTTAGCACAAAGATTCGCAAATCAAGTAGAATATTGCACACTACAACAATAGATCTACACATAGAGCTTTCTCTTTTCTTCAGTTCCCAGCAATCATAGTTTCAGGTCCCGGCAAAGGAACCATTTGTTGGCACAGGGGAAGACCCAGGGTTCAACGCTTCAACAGAGCACCGACAAAACCCTAACTACAGGCCCTTTCGAAAACACCGATGAAGCAGATGAAGTCTCACCCGAGGTAGAGGCAGGGGGGGTTGCAAGACTCAAGTGTATACAACCTATCTGGTACACAGATCTATGATTACAACACTTTAACAGATCACTTATCCAACAATATGCATTAAGTTATGATCCTTATTCACATCGCAGATTAACCCCTACTACAGATCAACGCAGTAGTAATCAAGATTAAGCACATTTATTCATTTATCACATAGCATCAGAGAAGAACTAGCATTTATTCATAGATAAATCACTAAGCATCAATGAATCTACCTGTCACACATCAAGAACAATGCACTAAGAAAATAAATACATAAACATCATGAACAATATTGCACAATGCACAACAACACAGAATATACGTGGTTCACCCCAATGTGGGGCTACGTCCACCAACTTCCTCTTATTCTTTATTGATATTCAATCTTTCTTACATACCTCTGCTCCTATGCTCAAAGCCACAGAGCCACTCCGCAAAGGGTAGGATATCTGCGCGCACCTCGCCAGATCCTCCTTCCCCGAGTTAGTTCAAGGCATAAAGCCAACTCTTGGATAGCACAAAGCCTCTTACAATCACTTGCACTTAGCTCTACAATATTTAACACATCTTCTTGCACGAAACCAACTGGTCATGCACTAATCCAATTACAAATACTCGCAACTACTTACTTGCACTAAGCCACAAGCGACTTCTTACATCACCTAGCTACGCATTTATACATTAAAAAAAGGCCTAAGCATGGGTAAACCCATGGGATGACATCCCATACCTGTTACATAAACCCTAAAACCCAAAACACCTACAAAAAAGGGCGAGATCCCACTATCTCTACTTCGCCTGGGCGCTTCGTCTTCGACTAGCCTGTCGAAGTCCCAAAAATGGTCAAACACGACCAATGTTTCCACAAAATTTGGTCGAGGGCCAACAGGCCCCTTTGCGACTCGGGGGGATAAGGGGGAAAAAGAGTACCCCTAGCATTGGTTGGGAGGTACCAATGAAGTCTCTGTGATTAGCAAGCGAAGGAAGGGAGGAGCACAAGACTTTGAAGGCATCTTCATTATGCAACATTCATTGGTTCTAGTATTTTTATATTCTGAATTTTATTCGTAGTATTAATGCAGTTGTATTTTAGACTGATAGGGCCATTGTAGAATAACTGGAAATCCTGAATGCTAATTGTTAGAATTATTGTCAATGAATTTTAGTTCTGAGTTTATATTTTTAAATTACAATTGTTTCCAAGTGGATAATAATTACAGGGTTTATATTTTAAATCTTGTTGTAACTCCGGACGTTTTATGCTCTCTAATTTGGGAAGGCTTGATCCTTGTTGTGAAATCCAAATTTTGTATTGTTAATGGCTTATGCTCTAAAATATTATTTTATCTATATTAAATTTGAATTATTAGAGTTTATTTGAGATTATTTTGAGATTTAACAGTGCAAATGTTCGTTGGTAAACCAAGGAGTTAGTTCCGAAATTATATCATGAGTTTCTTATTGAATTTCATTTTTATTCCAAATCAATTTCTTGATGGGCTCTCTATCGATTTGTATTCTAGATCCTAACTTCGTATCATAAATTCATGTTAAAACTTATGACCTTCAAATTTTTTTGTATGGTGGATCCTCATTGAAATTCGTTAATCCGAATTCACATCATGTTTTTCTCTATCGAAATTGTTGACAAATACGAAGCAACTGTACTATGGATGTATGTGTTTATTTGTAGTTTAAATCCAACAAAACTATTTGAGATCGTGGTATGCTATTAATTTGTTTCGAGAGTTTTTGCTTACTTCTATTCTTAGGCATTAGTCCTTCCACCTCAACCAATTATGCATGTGACCATGGGCTATAACCTAGTGCTAGCCAAAGGAGCACTGTTCGGAGCTCCAGAACTCCAGTGCTCTGGACGTTTTAACTTCAACACTCATGTTCACCTGGAGTGCTACCGACTAAATTCGGTCATAAGCCAAGTTGATCGACAGTTGCAGGTCAAACCTACTCTTCCACCTTCCTTCATTAACCTTTAAGAACTTAATCTAATGGCTGATGGAGATTCTCCTCACATGAGAATCTACAATGGAGATCCATTCTGGAACTCCAGGATTCGGGGGTTTTCTCCACTTACACAACTCAAAATTATTTCACCCGGATATTTGAACCTCTAAAGGGCTCGGAGATCTGATGTTTACACTCCTCAAATCAATGATTGTCGTCCACTTTGGAGTTCGTAACTCTGGGAATTCCTCACTTTTTTCAAACAAAAACTCATTTCCTCTAGAGAGATAAATTCACGAACCTCTGAAGAACAAAGGCTCGGAGTTATAACGTATCTAATTGTCCACGATCATTTTCTAGATCTATGGTTGACCTTCACTCTCAGACTTCGGAATTTTGGAGTTAGCTTAATCCCTAGCACCTACACCTTAACTTAGCAGGAGAAAAAATTTCGAATAACTCAAAGATCTACGACCCACATCCTTCCATCAACTGACGAACAAGATTTACTCCGGACTTTGAGACTCCGGAAATTCCTTAACCTTTAACTTCTTGACTCTAATTCTTCTGAATTGTCGAATTACCGAACCTCCGAAGAATGAAGGCTCGTAGATCTAACAACTCGTGATCGATTGTCAAATCTACGATGGACCTTCACTCTGGTACTTCGGAGCTTCAGGGTTTTCTTAACTCTTACTATGTTACAAACCAAACTCACTGAAAATACGAACCATTGAGGATCCAACAGCCCTCATCCACTCACCGATCTACTGTGTAGATTCACTCCGCGAATTTGGTTTTCGGGGCTCCCTTATTACAAACAACTCTAGTATGTCGAAGTAATGAAGTCTGAAGTTTTTAGGGTTTATCTAGTGCACATATCCTATCTGAGCTAATGGTTATTGGATTTCAAATCCTCCGGATTAGATCTTGTCCACTCAACCTAAAAAAAAAGAAATTCTCCCCCTAGAGAATTACCCTCGTTATCCCTCATGGAGATTCATCACTTAGATGAATCAATCTCGGGTGCACACGATGTGTTTTCCTCCTGAGCTCTAAACTTTAAGAGGTCTCCTGCACATCTACTGTGATTAAACTATGTAGTTGCATTGTCTCTCGTGAGCTTCATTCTTGAAAAGTTAAGGCCCTCGTGTACCGTGATTGGTCTCTGTGTTCACCTGGTGTTATTTCTCCTAAGATTTGTACTTCAAAGGTCGTTCTGTGCACCTCTTACTTGGGCACTAGGCAGATTGTTTTTTGTGACTCCCAGAAGATAAATTTTGGATCCCAAAACAAAATTTAGTTTCTAGTTTTCAAAAACAGACAAACACACAGACAAAATATTTACTTACCTCAATATCTTTTCGTTCAAAAGGTACATAGAAGGCTTATGGTCTCCTCTCGGTGTTAGAGAGATTCTCTCTTTTCTTCTTTTCTCTTCCAATTTATACATATAGAGATTATGCTAACTCATAATGTATTCTTACTTGATTTGTGCATTGGAAGGTTGCTTCAATTTTAATTAATGATTGATGCTTGTATTTCCTTAGGAAGAGAGATAGCCATAAATGGTGACTAGTAATTTTATGATGGATTTCATAAGGAAATAACACATTATCTAGATGATGATTTATTGTAATAGTATGCAATGGTGTTATGGTGTGGTGACCATGTAACCATATTTTCTGTGTTGAAGAAAATGTAGTCAAGAATACTGGAATTTATAATTTAATTTTGGAAAGGATTGAAAATATGGGAATTAGATACTTCCTTGTTCCTTAGAATAGTTGCTAGTCTTGAGATCTTAATTGGTCAAAATCAATCGGATGAATCCTATACTTGAGTGTTGATTATGTTTCTTGGAGGTCCTAACCTTGCAGGATAGGTTAGGTGGGTAGTTTTTTATGTTGTCTTATGTGAGGTGGAAGATTATTCATGCATTAAAGTGGTATCTAAATCTAGTTGTGCAATGAAATGAAATAAAAAAGAATGTGTATTACTAGTGTATGTTATTATCATGAATTATATTGTGTATGACTGAAGTATGTTAATATCATGTTCCACTTGTTTTAATGATGTTTCAGAACAAAAATATTTCTTACTCTTTCTCAATTATTTATGACATAACAGAGGGGATGTTACAATACCATGCCCTCAGAGCCTGCTTAAGGCCATAAAGTGACTTCTTTAGTCGACAGACCAAAGATGAATCCTACATGAACCCTTGGGGTTTCTCCATATAGATATCCATGAAGAAATGCATTCTTCATGTCCATATGATGTACTTCACATCCCTTGGGTGTCGCAATGGAAAGTTCCAAGCGTATGGAATCCATCTTCGCTACTGGAGTGAAGGTCTCGTCATAGTCAATGTCATCCACCTGATGAAATCCGTTGGAGAATAGCCTGGATTTGTATTTGCTAACATGTCCATCTGTTGCTCTCTTGGTCCTGTAGACCCATCTGTGCCTGACAAGTTTCCTTCCTGGAGGAAGGGGAACCATATCCCAAGTCTGGTTCTCGAGGAGGGAGTTGTACTCCTCTTTCGTGGAGGATTCCCAAAAGGGATTCCTAGAAGCCTCATTATAGGATTGTGGATCTAAATATTGAACCAATAAAAGATGCATGGGTGGCATCAGTTCAGTGGCAGTGAGAGAAAGAGGAGGCTCCTCGAAATCATATTGATTCTTCCTGGTATCAGCTGGATCCCCAACAAGATATATTGCATCTTGAAGAGTAGTTTTGGCCCACTTGGGCCGTGGATTTGGCTCTTCATCTGCATCTGCATGCAATGAATCTCCATCTGACTATACTGAATCAGTATCTGAATCAACAGAATCCTATGAATTAGAACTCTCATCTGAAGAAGAGTCGGCATGGGCATGCTCATCATCTCTGACAGGTGGAATAACAAAAGTGTATGCATGTGGCTCCTGAGGTGAATGCAATATACTTTCCTCGAATTGGACACTACACTCAATGATGAGTCAGTCCGTAGAGGGATCAATGAGTTTTCATCCCTTCACATTGTCTAGGTATCCAACAAATATACACTCTATACTATGTGGATCAAGTTTCTTCCTCTTCTCAGAGGGAATCTTGTCCCGTGCACGTGAACCGAATATATAGAAGTGGGCCACTTCCAGTTTGAGGTCGCTTCAAGCCTCAAAGGGGGTCTTATCCTTAACATATATATGGGGAGATATGTTTTGGATTTAGTTCGCACAATTAAGTGTTTCAGCCCATAATCTTTGTGGAAGTGACTTTGCATGTAGCATGAAATATGCCATGTTTTTCAGGGATCTATTCTTCCTCTCAATAACTTTGTTTTGTTGTGGAGTGTAGGGAACCGTGTGCAGAAACTGAATCCCAACATCAAGAAAAATATTTTGTACCTCATGGTTGACATACTCCCCCCCATTATCTGTTTGTAGGACTTTGATATTCCTTCCTAACTGTGTCTCAACAAGGGCTTTGAAATCTTTGAGATGTTGAAAGACCTCAGATTTTTGCCTAAGAAATAAATTCCAAGTGTAGCATGAGAAAGAATCCACAAAAATGGGCATGTACCTTGATTTACTAATTGATGGATGCGGAAAAGGGCCCATGAGATCACTATATATCAGATCCAAAGGCGAGGAGGTCTTCTTAGTCTTTCCTTTGTCAAATTTCTCTTGAGGGTGTTTTCCAAGGACACATCCCTCACAAATTCCTTTGGAGAAGTGGATGTCATGTAGAACTTCAACCATTCCCTTCTTGGTAACTTGTTGCATGTATCTGAAATTTAAATGCCCGAACCTTTTGTTCCATATCCTATTGCTTTCATCAACATGCATAAGAAGTAATGCAGAATCTGGTTCAATAAATTCAGAAAATGTGTAGAGTCTCAATTGGTGATTTACCTCACCAATAGCAACTTTGGAATTGGTTTGCATGTCATAGATATCCACTGTATCAGGTGTGAATATTACTCTCTTTCCGGTGCCATATTTTTTTTATCTAATACACGGAAAGAAGATTGACGAAGAGTTTGGGAACATGTAGCACATTCTCGAAGCTCATGTTTGTGAGTTCAACTCTCCCTTTGTTGGTGATATTGAATGGAGATTCATCCCCCATTAAAATAGGAGGACCTTTGCATGCGTCCAATGAAAATGAGACTTCCTTTGTGGATGTCATGTGGTGTGATGCACATGAATCTACAATCCAAACATCAGGAGAGAAGTTAATGGAAATCAAAGCATGGCTAGAATTACCTTTCTTGGGGTTTTGATCTTCTGGCTTATTCTTCTTGGCACCCTTGAGGATGTGATCTCCAAGGTTGTTTTGTTGAAGTAATTGTTACATTTTATCTATCTGCTTCTACATGCATGCAGATTCTGGATGGAATCCTCATTGGCAGTAAGTGCATTTCTCCCCTTTTCTTCCCTTTCCACCTTTGGATCCATAGGAATCGTTGAAGGGTTTTGAGCACCCTTCCTTCTTTGGATTTTCATGTGCCTTCCCTTTGTCTTTGCTTTTATATTTCTTATTTTGGTGACTTCTACCATATTGCACAACAAGTGCATGCACCTTTGAGCCTTTGATTTTTCCCACGTTGATGAGATTGGTCTGCTCTCATGTCAGAGACTCGATAAAGAACTAAAGAGAGGGCATGGTCCAGGTGGCTCTAGAGGCGAGCCTAACCGAATGAAATGTGGATACAAACATTGATTATTCTGGACCAAGTTTGGAAAGAATGTGTTAGCGACATTTCTTGCACAGGGATGTTTTCCTCTCCGATTTGAGGCCTCTGATGTAAACACATGGAGGTCGGATTTTGAAAGCCGGTCAGGTGAGTTTTATTCAAAGGCCGCAACCATAAATGTCAAGCGAGCCTAATCATGGATGCAAGAAACAACGAAGAAGATCTAGACCGTTCGTATGAGAAGGGATGTGTGGCAGGAGATCAACATCATCGGGAAAGTCCCGACAGAGAAGCGCCCATCACGGAGCTTGAAGCCATCGGGATATCGAGGATCTTGGGGACGAGTAATTCGTGCACTTCAAAAATGAGAACCGTGAAACCCCGATGGAGAGTATGGTCAAGGGAATATGGTAGTGGTCATTTGGACCAGGGCCTAGTCAAAGGGCTAGCACGGAAGGAGCCATCGGGGATCAGAGATTCGCGAGTCTGGAGGACTTGTGAATCGTGACATCGTGAACGTCAAAACTCCGATGGAGGGTTTGACTATGGTCACACGGAGACAGGTCATATGAATCAGGTTCCAGCTGATAGGGGCTAGATCATTGAGGTGGAGCCCATCACTAATCGGGTATCGGAGTTTTGGGGAGCAAGCGCCCCTTGTTTTTTCATTTTTGAAATCCTGAACCCCGAATTTTTTATAGCGCTCAGGACTGGGCCCATGGTTCTGGCGCCTGGTCATAAGAAAGGAGGTTTGAGAGAGGGGCGTTTTCATTTTTTATTTGGCCAAAGGTTTCGAATTAGTTCTCAGAAGGGGGGCACTATATTCTGCCAACTCCAACCCAATGAGATTTGGATCCCGGTACCTGCTCAGAATAGATAAAGGATAAAGAGGGTGGGTGAAGTCTCGCATCACCCATTTATTGCAGAATATGGAGGTCCCGGTTGAAATTTACCCAGGAGGGACCCTTCTACCAGTTCTCTTCAGGAAAGTCATGCCGAGTCTCCAACTCACCAGG
>SNQJ01S0054701.1:0-27086 GCA_010110895.2 Picea sitchensis
TTAAATAAAAATAATTAATACAATATATTTAAAAATTAAAAATATTATTTTTTTATTTGAAAATTAAAAACATTATTTTTTTTATTTAAAAAAAAATAAAAATAAAACATTTCAGTACAAATTCATATATTTTTACAATATGTAAAGATTACGACATTTCCATATGACATAAGCTTGCATGGAGCGGAGACGCATCTCATATCGAATACATATCAATTCAGAAGGTATAAAAATCAATGTTCAGAGGCTATTGATAAGACTGAATATTGTAAGGTTTCAACTTTTAAGGTTCTGAGGATTTAAAAGAAATTTTTGTAAGCATGCAGGTATGGGGTTTCAACCTTTAAGGATCTGGGGATTTAAAAGTAAGGTTGAGAAGATAATACTCATGAAAATTAATTGAATAAGATAGAGTGAAAAGTAAGGTTGACGATTTCTATTTTTTTAAAGTAAGTTAAACCACTGTCAAAAAAATTCTATACTCACTGAATGGACAAAAATGTTAATATCTTTTCTCTATGACATTTAAATCCACTGTTTTTCTTTTCAAGTGCCTGTTAAACCCAGTTGTCATACAGTTATTTATTCAAAATTCACCAGGGGTGAAGCTATTTATTACAGTATGATATTTATAATAATGGGCAGCTTTATAATTTGTAATCTAGTGAAATAAAGAGTATTGATATATGGGAAAAAATACACATACAAAGTTTTAAAATTTGTAATGTTTCAGATTTAGTTAGGGGTTGTTTATTTGTTTTATATTTTGAGTTTTTAATTGTAATTTGATGATATAAATTTGTAGGAAACCACAATTTTCTGTTCTTTAAATTATATTTATAAATGTTCAAAATTTTTTGAAGTACTTGGATTATACAAAATTAGGCAATCAAATCTGTAAATTCAACAAATTTTGAAAAAATATAAAATTAAATAGAAAATATTAAAAAAAAAAACAAAACAAAAAACAATGA
The DNA here is from genome assembly GCA_010110895.2 of Picea sitchensis. Taxonomy (NCBI): domain Eukaryota; kingdom Viridiplantae; phylum Streptophyta; class Pinopsida; order Pinales; family Pinaceae; genus Picea; species Picea sitchensis. Next base: position 975 of record SNQJ01S0054701.1, read on the forward strand.
AAATAGAGGGATTATGTATTTACTGTTTGAAATTGAATTTATTTACTAAATTGCGACTAATCTAATGTTCAGAGAATTAGGATTGTGAATCCAGTGAACAGTCCGTATCGCCAACCCCATTTTTCTTAACGTGTAGTGGGTGGAGCTAGTGGAGGCTGCTGTAAAAAATAAAGTAAAAATACATGGGATGTGGTCAGTTAACTAATCAGATAATGCATGTGGAGTTAGACTAATAAAAAAACCTTAAATTCTGTCAGCAGAGATGGGGTGAAGGTGTTGAAGAAGCAGATTAAACTAACTACCAAGAAATCAATGAAAAATTAGTTACAGAAAAAGATAATATAGAGTAAGGGCTAAAAAGAAGGATTTGTCTTAAACTAATCAGAAACATAACATAAGAGATTAAATTACTAAAGAGACTGGTTAACTTACTGAAAAGGTGGATTAAACCACTTGTTAATGAAATATTACATGTATAAGGCCAGAGCAATGGCATCAAAGCTAACCGATTGAGAGAAGGAAAGAGAAATCAGAGCCATACATACCTTTCGCTAGAATTATTTTTGCGAAAGGGTTTAGAAGAGCTTGAATTCTATTGAAGGCACATCTTCTGCATGCGGATAGAATAGAGCCGAATCTGAAATATTTACAATCAAAATGACGAATCGAAAGGAATGCTATACATGATATGGAATAAGTAGGAAGAGATTAAGATTCTTGAATGAATTTAGAAAACAATCTATGCAGAAGGAAATAATAATGATAAAATATACCATTGAGACATCAGTGATCATTCAGAAGCTCCTCTGTCACAAAGACACGACTCGGACTCTGTGTCACACACTAAGAAAACCAACCACACATACCAGAGAGATCATCAAGGAGGAGGAAAATATTGAAGGACCATCCATTAGAGCTTATCATGCTTTTTCACTTTTGAATTTCACAATTTCCCAAACGTTTAGTTTATCATGCTTTTTCACTTTTTATTTTCACAAATTCCCAAACGTTTGTCTTTGAAGCATAAGCATGTTTCGTTAGAGGTTGTTATCATGCTTTTTCAGTTTCGATTTCAAATAAAGCAAGGCTTGTTAAGATTGTTATCATGCTTTTTCAGTTTTGATTTCAAATATTTAGATAGTTTCCCTCAGTCTGTTAGAGCTTATGATGCTTTTTGACTTTTGATTTTTACAAATTCCCAAATGTTCACTTTATCCGTGGGTTTGCCTTTGAAGCATGGTTCATTACAGGTTGCTATCGTGTCTTTTTCAATTTCGATTTCAAATAGGTTCCATGCGTGACTGCATGCTTTTGAAGTGTTTTGTCAGTTTTGATTTCGAATNGACTTTGAGTATATGGAATTGAATAATGTAGGGATTTTAGGTATTATTAGGAGAGAAAATTTTCACCTATTTAATATCGGTATTGACTTATGTTCAATTTTGACTTACATATTTATTGATTTGTATTTTTTTTTTCTTGAAGTTGTAGTGATTTAGATCTTCATGTTGGTATTGTTGACAAAATATTAATACATTAATGACATCTAGATTTTGCATCTAGAGTTTGGTTTATAGATGAGGGTGAACTATTAATCTGATAGTTGAGTCATTCTCCCTTAGTCTAGGTTTTGGTATTCTATATTACACATCACCTTTATCGTTGTAGATTTTCTGATATATCAACAATTATTTAAAATATGTCTATTGTATTTGCTTTAAGAGATTTATGGTATAATCTCTTCACCAATATGAAAGCAATGAAATAAGTATTTAAATATTTTTCTTAAACTATATAGTAGTATTCTAATTTTTTTTTATGAGAGTACCCTTTATTTGCCAATTAGAAGTCATGTAGTTGCATGTTTAGAAATTCTATGGCCTTGCTAATGTTTTGAAATGATTATTTAATGTGTCATGACCTGCACTCTTTCTTTTGGAATCACCACAACTAGGGTAGATCATGTGAGCTCATTCTTAGTTGCCCTTAACACGAAAATTGATTAACACATCCAATATGTGCATATTTTAGAATTTAAGAAACCTCACTAGCAATTCCAATTTGTGTTTGTCCTACTTTTAATAATACTATTGCCAAAAGGGACTACATAATTCTTCTTTCACTATTCACTATAGGATGCAACATAGCCATGCCTCCTTTAGGTTTCTTTGGAATTATTGAAATGAGAAATAGGGAACCTAAGGTAAATCTTGTCACTCATTTTGATTCCAAATATTTCCTCAAGTAATTTTCTATAGGAAGGTAGTAGAGATGTTTTTTTATTTAGCATCTTGAATATGATTTTGATCCTAAATGATGGTTTTTTATATTTGGATTTAGGTTCATCTTCAAAATATTCGCCTTTTTATATGATTCATAGGTCGTTTAACATATAGGGAATGATGATGTTTGTTGGGTCTAGACATGGTAGTTATGAAAAGGAGTGTAATCCTCCCCACCTAGGTTTAATTCCAACAATTGACATTATGAATTTTTAATGAGCATATTGTTGTAATGGCTTTGAGCCTTATGTTGACAAAGCCTCAATATTTTATAGAAGAACTTTGTGAATTTGTTTTGGAAAATTTTGTGGGATATGGATTTCTTAGAATCACAAATCTTGTATTGTTAGAGATATGCCCTCTATTTCTAAAAATTTCATCCCTTTTATGCCCTTTCCTTCAAAATTCAGTTTTTCATTATAGCATGCTCAATTTTTGAATTCTCTGAGGAATTTTAAACATCATTACAAAGAGAATTCTAGGATCGTGTTGAATCTATGACATGTTAGAGCTACTAAAAAGTAAATATATATCTTGATTGTTTATAAATAAACAATAATCCAAGCTTCTTTGGTAAAGGAAAAGAAACAAAGTGATTAGCTAGTGGTTTCCACATTACTAAGGGGAAAAAATTAAATATAGGAGATTCCACTTCAATGCTTACTCTAGAGTCACTTGATTGGAAGTTAATTCACAATGTCACTAAAAATGCTTTTGAGGTCGCATGAAGGAAAAGATTATGAATTGATGCTTCAAATCAGATTCACTCAAGTAAAAATAATGTTTACAAATTGTGATTAAGGAGGTATAGTTGAGTTGATTGATAGGGTCTAGTTGTAATTTGAATTTTAAATTTTGAGTTAGATACTAGAAATGTGGTCTAAACTTTTGGAAAAATAGACAAGTTTTCGAATGTAAGAAGTGTTCAATTTTTAGTGAAAATATTCAAGTATCAAAATTGGAACCACTCATATGATTGTAAAGATCTCTATCTAGTTAATATATATTGATGACAATTGTGTTTTCTTGCCGAAGTCTTTATTTGTGTTAATCTTAACTTGGATGCAAATTGTGATGTTTGCAATGTATATTTCCTTCTTCTTTCAACTATTGTTCTAGTTCATATTTTTGTTGTTATGCAACCTATTAGAAAACTATTGTTGTAGTAAAAAGGTCAATTATTTCAAAACTTCTTGGATGATTTGTATGCAGATATTTGTCTAGGTATTAAAATATCTTTTGAAGTCTTAATTCTCACACGAAAGGTAATTCATTGAATTTCTTGTTGTTGTTTCCTTTATTTATCTTTCCATATCCATAACACTTCATCAATGTTCATACCATTAGCTAAGGATAACCTACATTCCTATTATTTGGCTAGTCCAACCATATTGTCATCTTTGAAAACCTATCATTTAGTTGACCAACAAAACCAACTTATAAAAAAAAAAACAACCATTCCAAATTTGAGGTGGCCTAGCTCTACCCTTTAGCAGTGAGGTGGAGACTTTAGGACCAACAACTTCTGGTGCCATTGTCGAGGAATTGAGTGACGAATAAATATCTCCCTTGGAGAATGACAACAATCAGATATGGTTTTCTATAGTGAATAAAATCCAGACACACATATTGACTACGACCTTTCACCTAGTGACTCCATAATCAAAAGACTCCATTGGAGGAGGAGCCCAACCGATAGAAAATGAAAAGGTGGAATGAAAATACCAGGTAGCAAGATATTGTTTTTTCAAAGATATCATACTTTTATTCATCAACTCATTCCTGCCTTTTCCTTTACGTGTGAAAATAATTATCTTATGCCTTGTTTACTTAGATAATTATAATCCAATAGTGGTAAATCCATCGTTGAGAAGAGAATATATACCCTCTTTCATTATTGATCATAATCTCATTCCTTCATTTGAACCAACTAGCCAGGTCCATATCTCAAATCCTCCTAAAGTTGACCCATCTTGTAAATCTGTGAATAACAAATATGATTTATTACCTTCTCAATTCATTACTGCTCTATTTTGTGGCCAACTCACATATGTTCAATCCAATATCAGAGAAGGATATAAACCTCTGAAACTTCCTTGTGTCCTCCATGACTACCCTCCCAATTTTTTAGATTACCTTCCCACGTTCAATGGAGAAGATCTTGTGATAGTCGAGAAACACATGGTTTCTTTTGAACGATTCACTAATATTTTACAAATCATCTATTGTGATGTTTTCATGAGAAATTTTTATCAATCCTTGTAAGGAGAACCCAAGATATGGATTAGAAGCTTAAAGATCAATTCAATAGAATTGTGGACTAATTTTCGCGTTGCATTTTTGAAATATTGGGGTGAAAAAACATATTTTGATCAGTACTTGATTGAATTAAATTCTTTAAAGAGGAAGGGGGATGAAGTTATTACCATGTTCAATAGGAGGTTTCACAATTTTTATTGCAATATCCCTAAGGATATCCAACCTTCTGAAACTATTGCCATGTTGTATTATATAAAAGCTCAACCACCTGATCTTGTTTTTTATATCAGAGAAAGGATATCCTCATCACTAGGGAAGTTATTTGTTGATTCCAGGGAGATTGGGGATAAGTTTTGGTCATGTGATAGACTTTGAGATCAAGAGCAAGAGGAAGAGTATGAATGTCAAAGATCAGATTTGGGTTTATATTCTTTTCAATATTGTGATCCATTATTTTCAAATTTTAATTTTCCTCCAGATCTTAAAACTACTGAATCATATATTTATACTATCCAATCTTTAGGGAAATTATATTATCAAGATGATTCTTCGTGTTCAATTAAAAAACAATCTATTTATGCATAGAGGGATGATTATGCTTTAAATTTTCTTAGATATTTTCAAGAAGCCGATTTTGCAAAAGGTAATGATCAATTCATGGAAGAAGAAGCTTCTATTCCAAAACACCTTGATTCTCATATAATTGATAAGAAATCTTTGTTTTCTTATGATGATATAATTGATAAGGAGTGTCAACAATTTCTAAGACACCTTACTGCTCCTAATTGTTATGATGTATTTTGTATTTATGCTTTTAGTTGAGAAAAAGGATAAAAGTGTTGTTATGGTTGTAGATTTAACATAGAAACAATTTGACCAATAGTTTCATGAGGACATCAGATCCATTGTCCATGAAGAATCAAATACTACTTATGGTAGTTCTGGCTCCAAATTACAACCTGGTTTCAAGAAGAAAATTTTTCTATCAGCATGGATTAGACATAATAGAAACATATTAGTATATGACTATTATAACACAGAACTTGAAAGGGGCATTAACACTTTTTATCAAGAACATATTTCAATTCAAGACCTGAAGATCCATGGAGACAGTTTGAAACCTTTTCCTATTTCACTTTTATATTTACAGAAGAAATATGTTTGCATAAAAAATGGATCTGTGAAAGCTGAGGATATTCCAAGACATCTCATCTATTTTTCATAAAAAAAAAATGGTAGTGGTTTGATAATTTTATGATCCAATAGCTGATTGCATGGATTTAGTTTTTTCAAAGCTACCAAATTTTACAAATTTCACTTTGACATCCATTTATAGCTATGAGTATAGATTGAATATGAAACTTATGTTGCACATGTTTTTTTCTTTCCACGTTTTCATAAAATAAGGCATTTCAATCAACAAATTTCTTGAATGGTTACTATGGAAATATGTGTATACCTAAGTAGAAAGTATCAACAAATTATAATAGGAGAAAAAGATCACTTTTCTGAGCATTTGGTTTGCAGTAGTTTTGTGTGAATGAAAGACTCTATATCCCAATAAAGTCTCTCAGGTATAGCTGTAGATCTAAGTTTCAGTTGAAATAAGACATGTAAAAGGATTGGTAAATAGAGTGAAAGGAGTTGATGACAAGGGGATAGAAATTAAGAAGTAAGGCACCTAGTATATTGTTCTTATCACCTCACAAGGAAGTGTTATCCGAGCCAATGCTGCAACTTAGTTCTAAACCTCTAATCTTTCCCTCCTTTATCCTATACATCTGTATAGTATGACTTTTTTCTCAGTCTCTTCTCCATGGTTTAATGAGTCAGCGTGAATTGTTCTTACCCTTCTATTGACTTTGCACCATTTTATTTCTTTCTTGGAAGGTTATTGCATGTTCTAATTTGGGTCAATAACATAGGTCATCTTGATTTATCATTATTGAGCTTATAGAAGGTTTACCGAGCCTTTTTAGTGTAGAAAAACATTGATTGCAAGAACATGCATGTTCTTGCAAACAATTTTAAAGAGCGTTGTTTTAATTATTTAAATGTTCAGAAATATTTTTAAATATTTGAAAATGCTTGGTTCGAGCTTGCATGCATATGCATACTGATGTGCACTCAAGTTCATGAAAATTTTTCTTTCGGATTCATCATTTCAAAGTTCGTGTTAATAGTGTCCAAGTTTCACCTTCAGTTCTCCAAAGCTTTACGGGGAATTAAAATTACAGGTGGTAAATTACATTAGAATAAAATTCATGTTCAGTTCATTTCTTGAAGAAGAGGTGGTCAACACAAAATTGTGTCTCCTTGACTGATGACAACTTAAAAGAATAGAGCCATAGGGGTTCGATTTGTTTGAAATTTTCCCATAAATCAAATATGTATCTATCAAGATAAAATACCCTACAGATTTAGGTTTACAACAAAATGCAGGGGACCTTGGCCGAGATCCCAAGCAAGACTCTGATGGAATTTCCACAAATACAGGGTTACCCTCCTAGAAAATTGCTGATGAAACCAAACTACATATCAAGGCCAACATATCATAAATGCATGGTTATATAAAGGAATCACATGGAAAAGGGTCTGAAGTAATGCACATGTATGAAATAAGGTCCAACAAAAAAGAAAAATGCTCGTTGATTATAATAAATCTTCTATGGATGATGAGAAGGGGTTAAAAGAGAGAGGTAAGAAGGTGGTTTTAATTAAACCAAATGTGGATGCTGATGAAGGTATAAATTATAGCCACCATGTGAAAGAATTAAAAAAACAAATTTAGACTTTGCAACAACATAATCAAGAGTGGGAGAAGCAACATTCTAAGTCATAGAAAAATACCAGGAGATAAAGCATGAAGGAAAGGTACAGGTATTAATCAAACCAAATATATGAAAAAAAAAAATAGGATCTTCAAATGAAGCACACTTATTACAAAGGAATTACCGAAAGCTGTAAAAGAAAAATCAAAAGGCGCTACCCAAATTTTCTGAAAATGCTCTATATTTTCTTCTTTTTGTCATTGTCTTTCGGTGTGCCTTCTGAACAACTGGAGGTGAATTTATGAAAAATGAAAGATGTTTTTGTTGAGAAAAAGACCATGCACAAAAAAATATCTTATATTTTACATAGGTATCACATTATTGGAGAATCGAAGAGACATTTCAAGCCATTTTCCAAAAATTCACCAAATGTTGATTTCCTTGTTTTTGTCATTGTCTTTGGGCACTCCTTACGAACATATGGAAATTCATTTTTGAAAAATGGAAGAGATTTTTGTTGGGAATGGTCCCATGCACAAAAACCTCTCTCACATTGTACACATGTATCATGGTATCAGAGAATCCAAGAGGTATTTGAGGTCATTTTGGCTAGAAATTCACTAAATTAAGGGTGAGTTTTATCTATCTATCTTCCAGTTCAGTTTCCATCTGGACTTCACGTGGGTATCCATGCGGAGTAGAAATCCAACAAAAACTTGGGAAGGCTCCTTTCTATGATTTTACTCCAACTATCAACATGATATATTGTTGCACTAATAGAAATTTTGTTTGAGTCTAGTTTGGGGCACTATTACCACTTGTAATAACCTATTGTCTTTTGATAATATTTTTTTTTTTTGAGTTCGAATTAAGGATAATATTATGAATTCATTATTCAAATAAGATTCACTCAAGTCAAAACAATGTTTCAAAATTGTGATTGAGTGATACTTGAGTTGATTAATAGGGTCTAGTTGTAATGTGAAGTTTAAATTTTGCGTTAGATCCTAGAAAGGTAGTCAAACCTTTTGGAAAAAGGAAAAAGAGATCAATTTTTGAATGTCAGAAGGGTTCAATTTTTAGGGAAAAGATTCAAGTATTATAATTCATTGGAACTACTCATATGATTGTAAATCTCTCTACCTGGTGAACATATATTGATCTGACAATTGTGTTTTCTTGCTCAAGTCTTGATTTGTTTTAATCTTATCTTAGATGCAAATTGTGATGTGTGCAATGCACATTTCCTTCTTATTTCACATATTTTTCTAATTAATCTTTTTGTTGTTATGAAACCTATTAAACATCTATTTTTGTATTGAAAAGGTCAATTATTTGGAAACTTGTTGGATGATTTCTATCCTAATATTTGTCCATGTCTTAAAATATCATTTTAAGTCTTATTTCTCACACAGGTAATTCATTTCATTTGTTGTTGTTGTTTCCTTTCTCTATCTTTATATATCCCCAACTATTAATTAAAGTTCATACCATTACCTAAGGAGAACCTAAATTCAAATATTTTGGCTAATCCAACCATATTTTCATCTTTGAAAACCTATCATTTATCTAACCAACAAAACCAACTTATAATAAATAAAAACCAACTAGTCCAAATTTGAGGTGGCCTAGCTCTTCCCTTTAGCAGTCAAGTGCATAATTTAGGACCAATAGGAGGCATGGATAGGTAAAAAGGTAAACTATTCATTTCTGAAGACCTTGAACTGTGAAGCATTTGTCCATATTGATACATAAAATAGAACAAAGCTTGAATAAAAATCCAAGAAGTGTAGCTTTATTGGATACATTGTTAATGATTTTGGTTATCTCTTATGAGATTATAAAAATCACAAAATCATTAGTATTAGAGATATCATATTCAATGAGAAGGTCATGTACAAAGATCAGTTGTAGGGAAAGAAACAAGAAAAAGAAAAACCAGAATACACAATGCTTGATGAGATCACTGAAAAAGAAACTCAAAAGATACCAAAAAATCAAAATGTACAAAAACATGAGCAACATGTACCTCAAAATACTACAAGTGTTGTTATAAGATATAATAGGTTAAGTATACCCTCTGAATGATACTCTCCTTCATTGTATTCATTATTATTGACTAATTCTGGTGAACCAAAAAGCTATGAAGAGGAAATGTAGGTAGACACTAAAGAAAAGTGGGAGCAAGGAATGAAAGAAGAAATGGATTCCTTATCAAATAACCATACCTGGGACTTGGTTCAATTTCCTGTAGGAAAAAGAGAGTTTCAAAATAAATGGGTTTACAGGTTGAAGGAAGAAGATGGAGGAAAAAAGAGGTATAGGGACAGACTTGTTTTTAAGGTGTTTGCACAAAAGAAAGGTACACATTTTGATGAAATATTTTATCCTATTGTTAAAATGACTTCGATTAGGAACATTTTAAGTCTTGTGGTAGTCAAAGGTTTACATCTTAAATAATTAGATGTAAAAACAACTTTTCTCCATGGGGATTTGGATGAAGAGATTTATATGCAACATCCACACGGGTATGAGGTCAAAGGGAAGGAAAATTTGGTATGGAAGTTGAAGAAGATATTGTATGGCCTAAAGAAAGCTCCAAGGAAGTGGTATTTGACATTTGACAGGTTTATGACAGAACAAGGTTATAGTAGATGTCATTTTGATCATTGTGTTTATTTTAAGAGGATAGAAAATGGAAGATATATTATTTTTATTTTGTATGTAGATGAAATGCTTGTTGCATGGTCTAACAAGAAAGATATAATTGTGCTCAAGAATAAATTATCTAATTAATTTTCGATGAAGGATTTTGGTTTGGAAAAAAAAATTCTTGGTATGAGAATAACAAGAGACAAGAAAAATCACAAATTGGCATTGTCTCGGGGTGAGTACATAGAGAAGGTGTTGAAGAGGTTTAAAATGTAGAATGAAAAACCAGTTAGTACACCTTTGGCCAGCCATTTCAACTTAACCAAGGAAATGTGTCCCAAGCCATAATATTAGATAAAATACATGGCCATGGTCCCTTATTCATCAGTAGTTGGTAGCTTGATGTATGTGATGGCATGCACAACACTAGATATTGCACATGCAGCTTGAGTTGTGAGAAGGTATATGAATGTTGGGTGTAGGCATATTTTTGGGAGAAAGATCTTTTTTGGGAAGATGCCCAATTTTGGAGAGAAAGACCTATTTTTGTACCTCTCACAACAAGTGGTAGGAAAGAAGCATGTAGAAAGAGAAGGAAAAGAAGCATGAAGAAGGAAAATCAATGTGACACGCATGAAAACACGATGAAACATGACAGGGTTAGGGTTTTTGACAAAGATTGTAACAACTATAAACCTATAGAGTAGTATAAATAAGGACCTAGGAAGTCTAGGTTGGGTTTGTTCAGTTGATTATTGAGAGTTGGTTGGTTGGGAAGCAATTAATTGTAATAGGTTTAGTGGTAGAGTGAGATAAGGTAGGTTTTGAGGGTTAGGTCAGAGGCTGATGAGACTTGTGTGATATAGTTAGCCACCCTAAGGGTAATTACCCTGATTTTGATTGTAATACTAAATATGTATTGCACACAGTGCAATATTTTCCAGCAGAATAAATAAAAGAGCAGAGAATCTAGATCTTTGTGGACATTTCCTTAGGAGTGGGTGAACCACAATAAACCTTGTTTTCTATGTTATTTTTAATGAATGCATTATTTTTATGTTAATCATTATCTAAAGAATGAAAGGTTAAAGAGTTATATCTTCATGCATGCATAGGTTTAAATATGAACGAATCATATAATTAGATGAATGATTAACAAAGATAACGCATAAGGAAGAGAATCCAACCACAATCCCCACTCATTCATAGAATGAAAACACATGAGTATTATAGTCCCCCATAAAATATATATCAGGTGAGACTATGCTATGCATCCTGTGTGTAGAGTTTCCTTTTGGTTTACCAGGAGGGACGATAGTTTTGAGGGTTTTTTTGTACACCTATTTGAGATCAGAACCTGGGTTAGCTAAAGAAGTAACCAACAAGTGGTTTCATTTCCGGCTGGAACTACACAAGATTGAGTGGACGAGAGCCATGGAAGAAAAGCACAAAAGATGAAAGTATATAAGGGAATTTTCAGGCCATGGAATCCAATGAATACAAATATTGAAATATGGTGGAGAACAAAGGAACTCGAGTTTGTGCAGAAGAACAACATAAACCTTAATTTAACACTGCACAAATATATTGACAAATATGTATTTAGTGACTTGCACGAGGTATTTTTCTATGATTTCCCACATTTGTTGCAGGAGTGGTTATTGAGGTTAAAGGAAAACCACCCTATGAATCAGATAAGACAGTTGGAGTGGAATCCTATGGAGATCGCGTAGTTACAACAAGTTAATAAAAAATGCACACTCGTAGTAGATTTTTGTTTACACGGTATTGTTGTAGGGTTTATCACTGTACTTGCGATAGATAATGTGAAGTCCTACTCTAAGGAAGAGAAGTATTTTATAAAGAGGCCAATAGTTAGGTACATCATATCATTGTATACTTCAATCAATATTTTATTTTATGACAACGGTGTGATGACCATGGAATCATACAACCAAACTTCCCTATGTGCATGGGGGAAGTGGGGGAAGCACTGACAGGAGGTTGATATATGGGCAAGGAGATGGATAAGGTAAATAAGAAGGAGGCCATGGAACCAATCATGATGGAAGAGGATTGGAGAAATCGGATAATGGAAAAGGCTAGAAAGACAGACATTAGAATACCTTACCAATATAAAATGAATAGCAAGAAGACAACCATATTCGATAGAGAGGGATTAGCAAGTGATGAATAAGAGGTACAGGATCTATGGGATGTGGAGAATATTGAAGAAGTCCTGCGTGAAATATATGAAAGGAAAAAAAGAAGTACACATCTAGGAATAGAAGAAAGAACTCCAATTTAGCTCACCATCAATGTGGAATCTACAACCCCATGTGAGAGTAATACAACAGAAATAACACCATCATTTAGACAACCAAATTCTAATGGAAGAAGAGAAACAAGATAGGGATCCAATTGAGGAAAATCAATTGGGGGAGCAAGTTTAGGAAGTAACAATCAACTATCTACATCGCGTGGAGGAAGTAGTTCAACACAACTCAAAATGGCAGGACATGATCCCAGGATTAGATTACCAGAATTCCGGGGAGAGGCATCAGAGGACCTTGAAAAACATTTAGTCATCTGTGAAAATATTTGGGAAGAAAAGAAAATCACAGATGAGGATACAAAGCTCGTGTGGTTATCTATCATACTACGATATTGTGCGTTGGACTAGTACATGAGCCTATATGTAAAGAGTCTATAGGGAGTACCAAATACTATCGCAGACGTGGAAAACAAATTGGTAAATGAATTTTCGAAGCCAAGCTTAGAAGACCAGTACATGAATGAAATGATTTAAATCAAGAAGAAACTAGGTGAGTCTATTTGGGATATTGACCAAAGGTTCAAATGTTGGAAAGGTAAGTTGAAATATGAAATTACCGACATCCAACATATGCACTTATTTGTGAAATCACTATTACCATGCATGAAGTACCGTTTGATACAACAAAAGTTCCAAACTTAGGAAGAGGCTCTGCACATAGCCCTCCAGCACGAAGAGAACTAGTATTAGTAGACAGATCCAAAAATAGAGTATCTAAAGGAGGATTTAAATATTCTCACATTTCAACTTAACCGGAATAATGGAAAAGATAAAAGAGAAGTTGTTTGGTGTACGCTATGCAAGACAAAAGGACAGCATAAGAACGAATGTCCAACTTTTTCACAGTACTTGGCAACAAGGGTGGTGAACCCCTTTCCAATAGGAGGAGCATGGTGCGATATTTGTAATATGCATGGGCATGATCCATATTATTGTCCAATGATGTAGAAGTAGAGGATAGTACAAAAAATTTCATATTGAATTTTTTTCAAATCAGTGGGACATGATGATAAGGATTATAGAACACTAAAACTGATGAGAGAAATAACTTTAGACACTTACAAGATGAAATAAGAAATGGTGACATGAAAAGATGGAACTTAGTTCATCTAGGTGAGGCCACCATACAAAAATTTGCAACCATAGTACAACAATTCACAACCACAGTATAATGCCACGTTGTATACCTAGGTACCCCAATACAATGCACTATGAGGAGATTGAGGTGGATACAAAGGTGGAGGACGAGGTATATGAGGATTTGGATGAGGAAGGGGACTAATAGTGTATGAAAAAAAAAAAAAACTAGGACATTATGTAAGGGATTTTCGACTTCCACCAATGACATGTATGTACTTTCATGCAGCAGACCATGACACAGTAGACTGCCCAACACTCTTGGGAAAGATCTAGTAAAAAAGGAACCAAAATAACCAGAATGTCGAGTGCATTTCTATAGAATGTAGGGATTATGGGAGAAACATAAATATAGTCACTTGAGGAGGAGCCAATATAGGATTTGATGTAGTAGAAAAAGATCCATCTCAACACTAATGGGTTAAGAAGAATAATGAGCCACAAAAGTAGTTTGATGCATGGGAAGAAAAGGAAAAATTGAAGAAGGCCAAACACAAGCTTCTCAAGAAGAATGTTGCATATACATCAATTGTGAAGAAAGATCAGGGCCCACCAATGTCTGATATGCCACCTTTAATGGACAATACAAGTAAAGGAAAAAACTTAGAGAAAGTAAGTACCATAAAGGATTTTCTACAGTCTCGTGGTAAGTTATTGAATGATCCATCATCTGTTAAGGTCTTACAAAATCTTCTAGAAAGATGAAACATAGATGTAGAAGGGAAGTTAGAGTATAAACATTCAATCATCTCCATAGAAGAAAAAGGACAAGTAGATAATTCAAGCTAAACACCAACATTGGGAATTTCAACATGGGAGATATTATACTAGATTTAGGCTTTGAAGTAAATGTCTTTCCTAAAAAGACATGGTAGTGTATGGGAGAACCAACATTAGGCTATTCACCTATCTAGTTGAAAGTAGAAAATCAACATAGAGTGTTACCAATTGGAAGGCTTAAAGGTGTGAAAATAGAGTTGGATGGAGTGCATGTTATGGAAAATTTTGAAGTGATAGATATAGTGGATGACACAACACCTACCTAGCATTACTTGGATTGAATTGAGAATTTGATAACCATGATATAATCAACCTGAAGACAATGAAAGTGACTTTTGAATGAAGTTAATATAGAGTCATTGCACCATTATAACTTTCAAAAGAAGAAAGGTTTGTAGAAGTGACTTGTTTGGATCTAGATGAAATAAATCAATTGTACAAAACCATTGTGTGAGAAGAATACTATGTCAACCCAACTGTAGATGGGGTACTTAGTTGGAGAATCATTACATCGTGTGCTTCCAAATTAGACACAACTTTGGAGAATTGGCAACGTCGATTACATGAAGTCTCCACAAGGAGGTGGGCAATAATAGATTGTGCAGTAAGGTGGTCTGGTACAGAAATAAGAGAACCTCCTAGTTTTCATGGGTAGAACAACTTAGAGGAATTCTTCTCAAAATATGAAGATTGTGGACACTTAAAAATTCAACTATGAATGCTATTCTTGCAAATTATTGCCAAGCTTTATTATTTATTTATATTGATAATAAAATAGTAGGTGGGACCCCCTTGCATAGTTATGGAACTATGGTGGATAATAAGTGCTTATATTTTGTTGGCTTTTGTGATGGTATAAACACAGTCTTCTACGGTTCATTTTTTCCATATCATGGTTTAAAATTTTATGGTGATATGTATTGGTTGGATGATTAAAACATGACACTAAATGGCTTTGATGATCTCTCATAGAATATAATAATGCTTCCCTTTTGGATAAAAGAATTATACTCAAGTTCAATCATTGTATATTGTGATGACAAGAGTTTGGGTGCTCTTGACCCTTATTACTATGGTTATGTGAATTGTTTGAGTTTAATATTGATTTGTGTTCCTGACAAGTTGACATTTGAAGAAGTTTGATATTACCAAGGGGTGGCACACCTTGCAAAAATGATATGGAAATTCTGGGTTTTGGTTGATTAATGGTTGGATTTTAGTGCTATGGTGAGTGGGCTTGGCTCGTACTAAACATTCAATGAATATTGGAAGGGAGAAGCGATGTCCATTTATTGCACGTCACTAAAACTCCCCTCGAGCCCATCACCCTAGTCATTATTGCATTGTTTTGGCTCTAGTAGGTTTTGTTACTCTCCCTTGCTCGGTCGTGAAGGATATATATGTTAATGTTTAAGCCATTATTATAGTTCTTTGCATTTCATTATATAACAATAGCATAATCCAAGATCACTGAGAAATACAAAATCACAAAAGACACAACATTTATGCTGGGAAACCCTCTAGGCAAAGATAACCCAGAAAAACTTCCTTAATATAGATAGCCAATACAATGCCAAGAGATATCTTAAACTAATGTAGAAGATCCTCTCCCAGATATGTGCCACTCTCTCACTCCTTCTCTAAGAGCAGATCTGAAACTTATCTCTCAATGAGAAAGTGATTTGTGTGTCTAAGTGAGGCACTACCCTCTTTATTCATATTAGACTGGCATGTGTGAAGTGTCTCTTCATTGGAAGGGTTGACTTCTCCAACTGGGTGGTTATAACCACCTTAATTACATTTTGAGGCCTCTTTAATATCTATTGGGGCCGACTTCTTATTATGCCTATTATAATTATCATTTGACCAATCCACAAAAGGGGATTTTTTCCTATTACAATAGCCGACATGATCAATCCACAATGGGGATTGATCCAATGAATAATATATCAAATAATAGTAATAATACTCTTTGCAGTTACATTATTTCAACACTCCCCCTTAACAAGAAGAGTATTCTTCAATAGCATCATGCAAGAGAGAGAAGACAACATCATAAATAACATCATGTGTGAGAGAGAGGACAACATCATCAACAACATTAAGTGGGTGAGAGGACAACATCATGAATATCATCTTGGAACATTGACTGGCATATCTATAAATCATCATAAATTCTCTTCAATGGCAGCATCGTCATTCTCAAAGGAATGCCATCATCATCTACATCAATATGTATTAGTATAAAAATTGATACATCATCATCATCACAACACAATGCTAGCTCATCATAATACAAGATTGGATTTACGTCACAATTGCCAAGCTGGAAGCTCAGTACTTGTCTCATCTCAATGTCTTGCCTTATGTCACAGTACTCAGGCTGGAAACAAGATACTAGATTGGCTTTACGTCACAGCTATCAAGATGGAATCATAGTACTAGTCTCATATCATAGTATTTATTTACGTCACAACACTCAAGCTAGAAGTAAGATACCCGTCCTGCTTTACGGCACAACCATCAGGTCGGAAGCAAGATACTAGACTAGCTTTACATCACAACTATCTAGCTAGAAGCTTAGTGCTAGTATCATCATATCATATTGCTTTACATCACAACCATTAGGTCATAATCAAGGAACACATATTTCTTTACGTCACAACCATCAGGTCAGAAGCAGGGAACTAGACTTGCTTTACATTGCAGCTATACAACTGGAAGCATAGTACTAGTCACACATCATCTTGCTTTACATCACAACCATTAGGTCGGAAGCAAGTTACTCGTCCTAATTTATGTCACAACCATTAGGTCGGAAGAAGGATACTAGACTGGATTTACATCACAGCTATCCAACTGGAGGCACAGTACTAGTCATATCACATCATCTTTCTTTGTGTCACAACCATCTGGTCGGAAGCAAGACATGTCTCATCACAACATCTACTCCCCCTTTCGAGGAGGATCCTTTTGAACTATACCAATATTATCTCAAAAGTACTCAAACTTTATGAGAGATAGTGGCTTGGTCAACACGTCAGCAACTTGTTCATTTGTGCTAATGTACTAGAGATTTAAGGCTCCTGTCTGCACCATGTCATGGATGTAATGATAACGGATCTCTATGTGCTTCGACCTGTCATGGAATACCAGATTCTATTTCATCTTTATGTAGCTCTGGTTGTCACATATAATCAAGGTTGCTCTCATCTCTAAGTCAAACAGGTCGTTCAACAACTTTCGAAGCCATATAGCTTCACAGCTGGCAGAACATGCAACAATGTATTCTACTTCCACTGTGCTAAGAGAAATACTAGATTGCCTACTACTCTGCCACGAGATCATAGATGATCCCAAACTAAAACAACATCCTAGAGTGTTTTTCCTGTCAGAAACACTTCCTTCCCAATCTACATTAGTATATCCACTCAATGTGAAATCATGATCTCCATCATAGATGAGATTATAATCTATTGTAGCTTTAAGGTACCTTATTGCATGTTTTTCAGCCACTAGGTGAACATGTCTGGGTTCTACCAGAAACTAACTCAAGGTGTTCATAGCAAAACAAATGTTTGGTCTAGTGTTAGTTAGGTACATCAGCGATACAATAATCTACCTGTATAGTGTGGCATCAATAAATTCTGACGAAGTATCAACCAATAGCTTCAGCTTCGCTTCCATGGGTGTATTCACAGGCTTGCATTCCAACATGTCAAATCTCTTCAAGATTTTGACCGTGTACTTCCCTTGTTTAAGGAAGATCCTCTCAGGACTCTACCATACATCAAGACCTAGGAAATAATGCATTAAGTGAAGTTCTTTCATTTCAAATTCCAAGGAAAGTCTCTTTTTACATTTCGTGATGATATTTTCTTCTCTGGTTAAGAATAAGTCATCCACATATAGCAGTAAGATTACTGGCTCATTGTTCATGATTTTGAAGTAGAGGTTAGAGTATTATTTACTCTTGGTAAAGCCTAAGCTCGTCAAGAAACTGTCTATATGGCCATACCAAGCTCTAGGAGATTTCTTCAATACTTATAAGGCTTTCTTCAATCTCCAGACATGAGACTTCCTGTCTTCAACCTAAAATCCTTGAGGTTTCTCGATATACACTTCCTCTTCGATGACGCCGTTTAGGAAATATGTCTTCATGTCCATTTGGTGCACCTTCCACTTCATCTTAGCTTCAAGAGATATGATGGTTCTGATCGAAGTGTATCTGGCCACAAGAGAGAATGTCTCTTCATAGTCAATGCCTTCCTTCTAGGAAAAGACACAAGCGACAAATCTTGCTTTATACTTCTCAATACTTCCATCGACATCATGTTGTATTTTGGAGAGCCATTTGGAGGATACCACATATTTATTCTTCGGTCTGGGAACAATTTCCCATACTTCGTTCTTCATTATGGATTGGTATTCCTCTGTCATGGAATCTACCCATTATTTCCTCTAAATTGCTTCTTCAAAGTAGGTAGGCTCCTCTTCTAGGAGATCACACATCAAAGCTGTATAACTGGAGAATGGATTTGGTATCTTCACCTGTATCGTAGTTTCTTGGCAAACACCGTACTTCTCTCCATCTTGAATAACCTCTCTAGCCCAAGATGGATTTATTTTATGGAGGGTCATCATCTGAGGAGGTTCTTTCGCTTATACTATATCATGGTCTTCCAGAAGTTCCTCATCAGGGGAATTTATGATTTTCGTCACTGGTTCTGTAGCTTTGGGAACCTCCCTCATTGCAGTACTGGGGATTATAGGTTCCTCTTCATATACTTCTTCAAGATGGCATAGTTTAGATTTCTTGAGCGCTGCATCTTGATCAAAGGTCACATCCTTGTTGATATCAATGTGATGGTGACCTGGTATATAGATTATGAAGGCCTTGGAGACCTCACAATATCCCACAAATATTCCCCTTTTCCTGAAGGGTCCATCTTGTTTCTCTTTTATTTAGGTATATGAATAAACACTGGAAAACCAAATATTTTAAGATGGATTACCTTTGGCTTCTTTACGGTGAACATCTCTTCCGATATATTGAGCCCAAGTGCAGTATGGGACAATCAGTTTCGCACATATACAACTTCCATTGCTGCTTCTGCCCATAATCACATAGGAAGATCTTGATCATGGATCATAGTCTTCACAGCTGCCATTATGGTTATGTTCTTACGTTCAGCTACACCGTCTTGTTGGGGATTATAGGGAGTAGTGAGTTCCCTCTTGATCCCAACATATTTTCAGAAGTTCACAAACTCTTTTGAGGCATATTCTCCTCCATTATCTGACCTGTGTATATTAATGTTCCTTTCAGAAAGGTTCTCTATCAAGACTTTGAATTCTTTGAACTTGATGAACTTAAGATTTCAATAAATATATCTAGGTTTTATGAGATTAATCATCAATGAATGATACATAATATACATACCCACTAATGGAGGATGATGGCATTGGGCCACATATATCTGAATGAATGAGTTCTAGTACTTCTTTTGCCTTATTGTGCCTCTTTGAAAATGGGTTCTTGATGTTCTTCCCTTGTTCACATTCATTTTATACACCTTCATGGTCACCTTTTAGTTCTGGTAAACCTATGAACACTTTGCATATGTATGGTAGTTGCTTGTAGTTGATGTGGGCTAACATTCTATTGCAAAATTCACATGAGTTTTCAATGGCGTGGGTCATGGCAGCCTCTGAGTGACCCTTTAGTTTATACAAGCCATTTTCTTCACTTCCAATGATGATTTCTTTATTTAAGGTTTCTCCTTTAGCCCACATAAGAACTTCTCCATATATAAAGGCAACTCTGAAGCCTTTATTTTCTAAATCTGAAATGGAGAGTAGGTTTGTCTTCAAGACTAGTACATATAGTACATCCTTCATTTTTAGTGAATTCCCTAAATTAAGTTTGTGGTTTGATTCTCCCACTCCCTTGATGGGATATTGGTAATCATTTCCAAGTGTCACTTTCTAAGAAAAATTATTTTCTAAGATACAAGAGCGAATGCTTCTTTGTCCCATCATGTGCTTGGATGCACCACTATCAATGAGCCAAGTTTCCTCTCTGGGTGTTACGGATCCTGAGAGGGCCGAGATCAAGACATGGTCTTTGATTTGCTCTCTTATCATCTTTGTGGGTGGCTCTTCATATTCAACTACATGGGCATGGATCCTCTTATGTTTTCTCTTGTATTATTCTTGTCTGGCTGGACAAAACTTCACAATGTGTCCCATCTTTTCACAATGATAGAATTGTACAGATGAGTAGTCCCTTTCCTTTCGTTGTCCTTTCTTCTAAAATCTCCTTGGATGAGATTCTTAATGATTGAATTTGTTTGCCTATTGAGGCTCTTTATGAGTCTCCTTTTGGAAGTAGGGTTTCTTCCATCCTCCTTCGATGTGAGTAGCTAGGGATCGATTATCATCTCTTGCTAGTAACGCTTCACGATTCACTACTCTTTGCTCTTTATGAGGAAACCCTAATTTTTCAAACTTCAAATTTTGAAATTCTGATCCAGGGAAGAGATGCGTTGAGCTGAGGTGAGTATGCTGGTGTAGCTGCAATTTTTAAAACCAAACTTTTACCCCCTCAAACTTGATCTGTGGATTTCAGGACTGGTGCTTCTGGTTTTCTGGTACTTCTGGTACTCTGGTACTTCTGGTACTTCTAGTTTTCTGATTTTCTGGTACTTTGTGAAACTAGGGTTTCACTTTTTGGGAGATCCAACCACTGAAAAGCTGCACTGAAGATGCCAAATTGATCCTTAGGGGAGTACACAACTTTCTAGATAGTTTTAGGGCTGAAAAGATTCAGTTTTGAAAAACCCTAATTTGCAGGTACTGCAATAGTGACGTTTTTCCTCTTGCGAAATATGATTCCTTCAGGTTGGCTCTAATACCATGTTAATGTTTATTCCATTATTAAAGTTCTTTGCATTTCAATAGATAATAGCAACATAAGAACAATATCACTGAGAAATACACATTCACAAGAAACACAACATTTATCTTGGGAAACCCTTTAGGGGAAGAAAACCTAGCAAAACTTCCTTAATATAGATAGTCAATACAATGCCAAGAGATCTCTATGCTAAAACAAAAATTCCTCTCCAAGATATGCGCCACTCTCTCTCTCTCCTTTGTCAGTAACAGATCAGAACTTGTCTCTCAAACTGAGCAAGTGAGTTATGTTCAATTGAGGCACTAGCCTCCTTTATTTATAAAAGTCTGGCACATGTGAAGTGTCTCTTCACTAGTAGGGATGACTTCTCAATCTAGGTGTGTAAACCCACCTTTATTATATTTTTGGGTCTCTTAATTAACTATTGGGGCTGACTTCTTATTCTACCTATTACAATTGTCTTTTGACCAATCCACAAAAGGGGATTTGGTCCTATTACAATATCCGACATGATCAATCCACAATGGGGATTGATACTATGAATAAAATATCAATAATAATAAGAATACTCTTTGCAGTTATAGTATTTCAACAATGACGAGGAAGAAAATTATCACTGGTATTTGAGTAGGATGGAGCACATGACAATAGTTGTGTAGTGCGAGAGTCTACACAACATTTCCGTAGCAGGGGATTTTGGAGCTTGCTCGAGATAAAAAAAACCAATTTGTAGGTCTAGAATGTGTGTAGAGGAATGAAAGATGATGGATAAGGATGTAATATTTTATGTGGATATGTTTTGAGAGGGAATAATATCTGTTTGAGGTGAAAATACCCTTTATATCATTTAAGTGACTTGCACAGCGTGCCTAGATTTTGATCCTTGCAAGGTACAAATGACATAAAGAACCATCAATCACTTTCACTAAATTCATTACATGTGATCATTCTCATTAACTTGCTCTCAAAATACCTCCCTCCTAAACTTATGACTTCAAATATGACATATCATTTCCCNCATAGCCTAACCTAACCTTAGCCTAACCTAACCTATCCTACCTTAAACTAACCTTTCCTAGCCTAGCATAGCTTAACCTAACCTAACGTATCCTAGTTCATCTTTCCCTAACCTATCCTACCTTTTCCTACCCTAACTTAGCCTAATATAACCTACCCTGCAATAACCTACTAGGCTATCCCAACCTAACCTAGCTCATGTGACCTTAACCTAGTGTATCCTACTCTACCCTAACCTACATAGACTAATCTAGCCTAACCTCGATAGACTAGGTTATTCTATCGTAGCCTAACCTTAAGTCTAAATCCTTAATAATAAGCCTAAACCAAAGCCTAAGCCTAAATCTAAATCCTCAAATAATACTTCCTTGCATAAAATGAAAATACTTCTTTGAACAAACTTATAATATAACAATATACAACTTACGCAAATCTATTTTTGAATATGGAATAGAGAATCATGGATCCATTATGTTAATTAAAGTAAAAATTACATAATTTTAATAGAAAATACAAAGCAATACAAATAAATTAACAAAAAGACAACAAACATATAATAAATTTACATCACACTTAGAAAAAGATAAAAAACCAAATGTAAAATAACTAACATAAATAATAAGTTTATCAAAAATTAAAAAAATATAGTTTTATCCACAATGAAAAAAATAATAAATAATAAATATTTTAAGTTAAAACACAACCCAAGGATAAAACAATTCATAACTTTAATTTATTCATTTATTTTATTTTTATTTAAAAAAAAAAAAAACAATTCATATACTTATAGAATATGTAAAAACTAAAAAAATCTTATTTTTTCAAACTTAATAAATAATATTTATAAATGAGAAAATAAATAAATATAAAATACATACTATATATAAAGTTTTTTTTTTATAAAATTTAAAAATAAACCATTTAACATAATTCAATACTCAAACCCTAAATCTTGAAAAACTTTGATTCTTCTATTCTTAAAATCTATTTAAAAACTAAAATGAAAGGTTGAGGTGTTTTAAATTTAAATTAAAATCTAAAAATAAACCATTTAACATAATTCAATACTCAAACCCTAAATCTTGAAAAACTTTGATTCTTCTATTCTTAAAATCTATTTAAAAACTAAAATGAATGGTTGAGGTGTTTTAAATTTAAATTAAAAACTAAAAATAAACCATTTAACATAATTCAATACTCAAACTCTAAATCCTGGAAAACTTTGATTCTTCTATTCTTAAAATCTATTTAAAAACTAAAATGAAAGGCTAAGGTGTTTTAAATTTAAATTAAGATTTGAAATAGTTTTTTTTAACTAAAATAATCGTTCCATTATACAAAAATTTGAATAAAAACAATTAATACAATATATTTGAAAATTAAAAATATCAATTTTTTTATTTCTTTTATTTTTATTAAAAAATAAAAAAAACAATTTATATATTGTAGAAATATCTGTACGCATGCAGGTATGAGGTTTAAAAAAAAATTCTGTACGCA
Organism: Picea sitchensis; assembly: GCA_010110895.2. Lineage (NCBI taxonomy): Eukaryota > Viridiplantae > Streptophyta > Pinopsida > Pinales > Pinaceae > Picea > Picea sitchensis. The sequence goes on from SNQJ01S0054701.1 coordinate 24,627, forward strand.
TGCAGGTATGAGGATTTAAAAGAAATTTATGTACGCATACAGGTATGAGGTTTCAACTTTTAAGGATCTAGGGATTTAAAAGTAAGGTTGAGGAGATAATACTCATGAAAATCAATTCTAAGGTTGACGATTTCTACTTTTCTAAAAAAACGTTAAGCCATTGCCAAAAAAATTATGTACTCACTGAATGGACAGAAATGTTAATATCTTTTCTCTATGACATTCAAATCCACTGTTTTTCTTTTCAGGCGCCTGTTAAACCCAGTCATGATACAGTTATTTATTCAAAATTCAACAGAGGTGAAGCTATTTATTACAGTATGATATTTGTAATAATGGGCAGCTTTATAATTTGTAATTGAGTGAAATAAAGAGTATTGATATATGGGAAAAAATATACATACAAATTTTTAAAATTTGTAATCTTTCAAATTTAATTAGGGGTTGTCTATTTGTTTTATATTTTGGGTTTTTAGTTGTAATTTGATGATATAAATTTGTAGGAAATCATAATTTTCTTTTCTTTAAATTGTATTTATGAATGTTCAAAAATATTTGAAGTATTTAGATTATACAAAATTAGACACTCAATTCAACAAATTTTAAAAATATATAAAATTAAACAAAAAATATCCAAAAAAAAACCAAAACAGAAAACAATTAAAATAGAGATTTTTGTTGCAATTATGTATTTACTGTTTGAAATTGAATTTATTTACTAAATTGCAAATAATCTGATGTTCACAAAATTAGGATTGTGAATGCAATGACCTGTCCGTATCACCAACCCCGTTTTTCTTAAAGCATAGTGGGCGGAGCTAGTGGAGGCTGCTGTAAAAAAATAAAGTAAAAATACAGATAATGTATGTGGAGTTAGACTAATAAAAAACCCCTAAATTCTGTCAGCAGAGATGGGGTGAAGGTGTTCAAGAAGCAGATAAAACTAACTACTAAGAAATTAATGAAAAATTAGTTACATAAAAAAGACAATATAAGTAGAGTAAGGGCTAAAAAGAAGGATTCAGGTTAAACTAATCAGAAAAATAACATAAAAGATTAAGTTATTAAAGAGACTGGTTAACTTACTGAAAAGGTGGATTAAACCTTGTCACTCCTTTTGATTCCAAATATTTCCTCAAGTAATTTTCTATAGGAAGGCAGTAGAGATGGTTTTTTATTTAGCATCATGAATATGATTTTGATCCTAAATGATGGTTTTTAATATTTGGATTTAGGTTCATCTTCGAAATATCCCCCTTTTTATATGATTCAGAGGTCGTTTAACATATAGGGAATGATGTTGTTTTTTGGGTCTAGACATGGTAGTTATGAAAAGGAGTGTAATCCTCCCCACCTAGGTTTAATTCCAACAATTGACATATTGAAGTTTTAATGAGTATATTGTTGTAGTGGCTTTGAGCCTTATGTTGACAAAGCCTCAATATTTTATAGAAGAACTTTGTGAATTTGTTTTGGAAAATTTTGTGGGATATGGATGTCTTAGAATCACAACTCTTGTATTGTTAGAGATATTCCCTCTATTTCTAAAACTTTCATCCCTTTTATGCCCTTTCCTTCAAAATTTAGTTTTTCATTGCAGCACACTCAATTTTTGAATTCTCCGAGGAATTTTAAACATCATTACAAAGAGAATACCAGGATCATGTTGAATCTATGACATGTTGATGATACTGAAAAAGAAATATATATCTTGATTTTTTATAAATAAACAATAATCCAAGCTTCGCATGTAAAGGAAAAGAAACAAAGTAATTAACTAGTGGTTTCCACATTACTAAGGGGAAAAAATTAAATATAGGAGATTCCACTTCAATGATTACTCTAGAGTCACTTGGTTGGAAGTTAATTCACAATGTCACTAAAAATGCTTTTGAGGTCGCATTAAAGAAAGGATTATGAATTGATGCTTCAAATTAGATTCACTGAAGTAAAAACAATGTTTACAAATTGTGATTAAGGAGGTATAGTTGAGTTCATTGATAGGGTCTAGTTGTAATTTCAATTTTAAATTTTGAGTTAGATACTAGAGATGTGGTCTAAACTTCTGGAAAAATAGACAAGATTTCGAATGTAAGAAGTGTTCAGTTTTTAGTGAAACTATTCAAGTATCAGAATTGGAACCACTCATATGATTGTAAATCTCTCTAGCTAGTTAATATATATTGATAACAATTGTGTTTTCATACCCAAGTCTTTATTTGTGTTAATCTTATCTTGGATGCAAATTGTGATGTGTGCAATGCATACTTCCTTCTTCTTTCAACTATTGTTCTAATTCATATTTTTGTTGTTATGAAACCTATTAGAAAACTATTGTTGTAGTAAAAAGGTCAATTATTTGGAAACTTCTTGGATGATTTGTATCCAGATATTTGTCTAGGTCTTAAAATATCTTTTAAAGTCTTAATTCTCACACAAAAGGTAATTCATTGAATTTCT